>PVJS01050287.1:0-14369 GCA_004027185.1 Glis glis | reverse complement strand
GTCTCTCAAAATGCTGTTTCTCTTCTCATTGAATTGGGTGACTTTAGCCCTTGTAGCAAGTCGATTTGTCAAGTAGCTGCAGCCTCCTTATCAGACACGGACTCACTGTCCTTGAAAGACCGGAGGAAGTCACCTATTCTTAGTTGAAGACAGTTTTTACCTTCGATTTCTCTGTGGCTGCTGAAAGTGAACACAAATATCTTAAACTGAGGTGCCTCTCCTAAAATATGCATCTTCCTATAGGCATCGACAGTAGCTTATTTTATCTGCAGATATTTATAAATATGAAATAGGTATTAATGCATATAAAGGCACTCTATAAATAGAAAATAATTATCAACCTGCAGAGGATTATTACCGGGGGTAGCGATATTAATCACCAAACTCTTATCTTCCATAAGAACTGGTGAGCTGTTAGCCCGCTTCTTCAAGAGTGTATGATGATGCTTGATTGAAAGATGCAGGTTAACTATGCAATTGTTTTCATGAACACAATAAAGACACACTGAGATGTCTTTGCATCTTTGCATGCAGGCTTCAAAATACAAACAAAATATCCCTGCTTCAATAAATAGATAGAAGCAGAAAACGGTGGCAGAGTTCACCTCTCACAACACTGGGCACAGTCTGTTAAAGCTGCTCCTTTGATAAGGATTGAGGTGGGCAATGGAGCCTATTGTGCCCAGTAGATCTAAATAAAGCCTCTGGGGAAAGAAATTCTGAGGTCAAAACCCACCAGAAGCTGTTGATGTCAACATCAACTTTCCATACTGACCTCAGTAGTACTTACACCAGTGCCTGACATGCAGTAAGTACTCAATAAATACTATTGTTACTGTTAGTTATTACCATTAATTACTGTAGGCATTATTACTATTACACAAGAAAGTATAAACTGTGGTTTTTAATTTCTGAGTTATTTATGGATTTTATGAAAAGAAAATATAAAATTATGAAAATATTACTAAAGTTTAAACATTAAAAGGTACTATTTCTGTCAGATTTTCCTGTTTTAATAGAACTAAAAATAGATGCAGATATTCAGAGAATTTCATAAATACTTAACCTTGTGCTGCTAAGAACTGTGAAGAGTAGTTGAGACAGCCTGAGGTTCTAACAGCCCTCTCTAGGCCTTGCTGAGGTATCGATCAGTATCTAAGGGTGTCCTGACAAGGAACAAAGAATGAGAGACTGAACTCTTCCTACTCTTGGCTCCAGCCCTGGTGGCTGAGCACAGCCAATGTCCTTCTCTGCTTCTTGACTCCTAAGGCACAGCAGACAGAAGGCCTGTCTGTAAGCAGCTTGAGAAGAAATGGTTCCTACTGCCACACAGAACCACCCCAGGACTCTGCCCGCACACCCTTGGGTGGGAAGCCCAACAAGGAAGAGCAACTGAGGCTCCCAACGGGCTCCCACACCTCTGTGGGTGCATAAACATGTATGGACACACAGCACAGGCCAATGACTGCAATTACGAGCCAGTTTTTACAGCATCCCACTTATTTTAGTGCAATTCTAAAAAGAAATTACACAATAAAATATACCATAACAACTCCCCATAAGTGCTGTTGTAACTTCAATACATAATACATATTTTCACGTGGCTCAATATAACATTTTATGAAACACTTTGAAAATGAAACATATGATAAGAGAAAATATTTTGTGTTAAAACATATGATAGGAGAAAATATTTTGTGTTAAAAAAAGAGGAAAGATTTTGCCTTACAAATTTTTTTTTCCTCTAGGAAAAATAACCTATCATGCCATATGAGCCCCTATAAATACAACTGTATTTCCTTTCAAGAGCTGCTACTGAAGCCAAATTTTTAAGGCCAGGCCTTGTTTTTTAAGTTCAAGTTAATAAAACATTAATAGAAAAAAATCATAGAGCTGGAAATATTTTCACTGCATTATATCACTCAGACTCTTATTTGAAGGTTGGCCTTGATACTTAGTAGCCATCTGTGGCCACATAAAAAAATCCTTTCTGAGGCTCAGTGCTTTCAGAGGTAAAAACAGGTAATAATACCTATCAGATTGCTTTGAGAATAATAAACTATCATATCACATGATGAATAATACAATATAATACAGTGCAACATACATGCAGACACATAAATCTTTATAGGTTTCTAACAGGTATCTATTAACAGATATCTGTTCATACATATCTCAGAGTTAACCCTGAGCCATTATGGTAGCTACTAGTGTTGCTAGTTTATTATCATACACCATTCTACCACACTGTAGTACTGAGATACTCTACAAATTTCTTAGTTGCTCTTAGCCTACTTCTCCATGTGAAGAATGGAGTGGATAAGATCACCTATATCAGAGGGTTAAAACATTTAAATGATATGATACACAAACAAAGCTCAATGTTCAGCCCATGGAAGGCTCTCAAGAACATGGAAACAAACAGTACATGTAGCATCTTCTCAGTTTAAGTGAAAAGAGACTTTCATTGTAGCCTTTTAGTTTTTATATCTATCTATCTATCATCTATCTATCTATCTATCTATCTATCTATCTATCTTTGTGGTACTGGGGATTAGACCCAGGGGCATTCTACCTCTAAGCTATACCCCTAGTCCTATTTTATTTTTATTTTGAAACAGGGTCTCACTAAGTTGCGGAGGGCCTCACTTAGTTGCTTAGGCTGTCCTCGAACCTGTGATCCTCCTGTCTCAGCCTCCCAAGTACTGAGATTACAGGCAGGTGCCACTATGCCCAGCTTTCGTTTTTATTTTGGCTCTGATTTTTATTATAGTTAGAAGTTATCCAAAGAGAAAATGCTGGCCACCAAGTGATGTATCTACTGATATATTCTCCAAAGACAAAAGAGCACAGTAACAAATAAAACTACACAAAACCCATATGGTTAGCAAAATTATAGGTCTAAAATGTCCAATCCTCAAAACGCCATAAGTAAAAAAGAAAATATACTAAAACCCGGAGAATGATCTTTCATATTCCATGCTAATGTCTCACATTTAAAAAGAAGATAATTGAAATCAGCAAGAACCAATCAAGGGCAAACCATACAAGCAGAAAAAAAATGAACCAAAGTATAAGCAAAAAGTAACACTGAAGATGGTGTGTGTGTGTGTGTGTGTGTGTGTGTGTGTGTGTTAGAGAGAGAAGTTAACTAATATTGAAAAAATATTTTTAGTACTACTACTCTAAGGCTAAGGCTAAAGACAAAAAGAGCTCTACAACACCATTATATTCTACCTAGCAAGGTGGGTTGAGAATTTAAAAATTATGTGTAACGCAGCCGGGCGTGTTGGCGCATGCTTGTAATCCCAGTACTTAGGAGGCTGAGACCAGAGGATCTGGGTTCGCCGCCAGCCTCAGCTACTTAGTGAGGCCCTCTACAACTTAGTGAGACTCTGTTTCAAAATAAAGAATAAAAAATAGGGCTGGGGGTGTAGCTCAGAGGTAGAATGCCCCTGAGTTCAATCCCCGATACCGCCAAAAAAAAAAAAAGAAAATTATGTGTACTCTAGGATCAACAAATATATAAATAAATTATGGATAATGAAATCCTAGTCTCTTTCTGATGGAGGAGTTTACAAATAAGGAAAGGAGAGGGCTAGAATGAACTCTGGCATTGGTCTGGAACTGGAGATATCAACACGAACTTGGCTTTTAATGTATATACAGTTAGATACATATTTATGTGTATTTGTGCACACACGTATTTATCTATTTCCCAGTTCTGTCCCCTTAGCATAGGTTCTCAAAGTGGGTGACACCACTCCTGGGGGTGCTAGAACAAAATATAGACAAATGAAAAAATGCAAATTTGTCACTGTATCTTTCTGTTTATTCACTTAAAGTGGTTCCAGGAGAACGTTGAGTAATTTTTTTCCCCCCTGAAAGGAGGCAGTAAGCCAAATAAGCTTGGGAACCTCTGCCTTAGAGGATCAAGAAGCTGTAACACCACACTATCAGCGAACACACTGGGCGCCAAGTCTTGGCTTCTAAATACCATTCTTCAATAAAAGGAACCAAGGCTCTTTTAAATCAATGACTGAATTCAGGTCCTGGCACAGAAAGTACAAGAGGATTCTCAAATATCATTGGTTGCCAAAAAGTAAATATCAAGTGCCCCAGAAATGATGGGAACTTGTCAAAAGGAGAAAACTTGAAGGGAATTCCCAATGGCTGAATCAGGGATAATTTGAGCAAAAATAAGTGATGATAATAACAACAGATGAGAACCATAAAAATGAAAACCGTTGACCTTCTACTGACACAAATAAGTAACTGAATAAACAGATACAGGAGAGGTACAAATGATGGGGAAAAATGCCACCATTTGGTAAGTACTGCAGTAATAATTATCTCAGGCAATAATCAATATTCAATCTAAAATTAGTAGATGGCAGTATTATGAGAAGTAGAATATTTACATTATCTCAAACTGTGTCTTCACAAGCTACTTGTGAATTACAAAAGAGAAAATGATAACTTATAGAGAAGAAACATGGTTGATACCACTTCAGTCAGGTGGTCAAAGTTAACATTATTAGTACTGAAACATCTGAAAACTATTTCCTGACACAATGTACTGAGGAGGCCATACCGCTTCTGTGGTATTTGCACGGAAAATGTAAAACATGAAAATACATTGCACATCGAATTGAGGGACATTTTACAAAATGTCCAGGCCATAAAAGACCACACAAATAAAACTGAAGAACTGTCCCAGGTTAAAGGCGTCTAAGGAGACATGATGATGAAATGCAACGTGTGACCTGGGTTAGATGTGAACACATGTGGGACAACAGAAAATATGTGAACTAGGTATAAATTAAACACTAGCACTTCATCAATGTTAGCTGTGATATTTGGTGATTCTGAGTGAGAAGTATACAAAATTCTTTTTACGATTTATACAATATTTTTGGAAATCTGAAATTATTTCAAAAACGAAAAATTTTAAAAAATAAAAGAAGTTATCTCCAGCTACTCTGTTTTCCCTACCACTGCCCACCATTCACACACTTATATTTCCTATTCCCTTCAGTTTTCCTCTTTAATCCATATAAGGACTGAAGCAAGGATAATGCCGTGAGACATGGTAACTGTGGGTCTGCTGAGGTGCTCAGCCTCAGAGCAAAAGGCAGGTGGCTGCAGCCACCCACAGAATGCCCAGTGGAGAGGTGGAGAGCGGACCTGAGCTGGGGAGGGAGCAGGGAGCCGGGACAGTGTGAGCGCCAATGTCATCCAGGGACACTTGCTAACGCAAGTGCACTCCTAGGAAGTGGTCACTGCCAGCTAAGACACATTAAGGCTCTGAAGAAAGTCTGCTTATGTGAAGGGGACAAACAGAGCCCCCCTTCCCTCCTCCCCACTCCCTCAGAAAATGCTGTTCAGAATTAACACACTAAGCCTCTGGACTTAGTGTCTTGCTCTACAAAACTGTGTGCTGTGTACACTCCGAGGACAGAAAAATAGGCAGGGCAATTATTAGCAAAGAGTATGAGTGCCTCGGCCACACAGATAGGATTTGACCCCCGTTTCACCCTCACTAGCTGTTAGCTGGGGGAAGTTAGTAAACCTCTTACAACTTCAGTCTCCTTGACATAAAATGGAAATACTATGCAACTGTCATGAGGAGTAAATGGGATACTACCTGTAAAGCTCTACTCTGAGCCCAGGTAAATGGACCTCGTTGGTGTGGGTCTCCACACTGGTGGAGGACATGTATCTATCAATAGAGAAGTAACACCTGGACGTGCCCGGAAAGTGCAAGTGTGCCGGGCACAGGGTTCAAGGGCAGGCATGCAGGCATTCTGCCTGGAGGCAGTGGGGACAGACTGCTCCGAGGTGGTGGCATGTGAGGGGGTGATACCTGAAGAACCTCTGATGAATATTTCACTTATTGCTGTTTAAATAAGTTATTAGGCACAGCATTTTTCAACATTTTAATTAAGCAGTACTTAACATACACAATATTATGTGTGGAGACAGTGACAAATGCTAGAAGCTGAACAAAGGCTTTTTGCTCTTGTCTCATCATATCAATTCCGTGTAAAGTCACCGTGGGAAGAGGCCAGGCCATGGAACATGCTCTGTGTACTCTGATGCTCCCCAGACACTCGTGCTGAATAGATTTCCATGGTAAATGGGAAGAAGCGCAGTGGAGGGTCAAGAACAGACTGAAAGTCCTTTCACTCACAAGCTCTGCTACCTTAAACCAGTCATGTGGCCTCATCTGGGATGGGGAGGGCGGTAACTACTCTGCAGGACAGTTTTAAAAATTAAAGTGCACACTGCACACAGTGCCCTCCTCTGCCCCCACTGACACCAGTGGCAAGAGGAGAATGTTTAGAGGAAAGAACCCTTTTTCATAAAGAGAGACTCTCCATGTCTCCAAATATTTGCAGGACTAATTCATATAGGACTAATTAATATGGATGCTCTATCAACTCCGATCCTCTTGGGAGAAAAAGGCAAGGAATCTACCCTAGCATTTCAAATCTCTGGCTCACATCTTGACAAACACACTCATGACTTGAATGCTTCCACATGAGCAACAACTGGCTGGTCAGAAATGACTGTCGGCAAAAGATGGCAAACTAATAAAACAGTAACCATCTCGAAGCACCAGGCCACTCTGGAAGGATGGCTTCCTATTATGCCAAGCAAATTGCTTTACTTGCAGACAACAGGGAAGCAGCATGGTCTAATCCTTCATCATTAATGGCAAGAACATCCCACCGAAAGTCAGGAGTCCTGGCCCTGCCATCTTAAGAGTGACCTTGGACAAGTTTTTAAAGATTTAATATTCATTTATTCAACAAATATTTATTGAGTGTCTGTGAGATCCCTGTTCTCATGGAATTTACATTCTAGTGGAAGAAGACAGACATCATATAATAAGAAGACAGAAAGATAGGTAGGAAGAAGTCAGCAGATAATGGAAAGTGATTTATAGAGAATTAAGACAGCAATAAAATAGATTGTGACTGCCGGGCCTGGTGGCGCATGCTTGTAATCCCAGTACTTTGGGAGGCAGAGACCAGAGAATCTGGGTTCGCGGCCAGCCTCAGCTCTCTCTCTCTCTCTCTCTCTCTCTCTTTCTCCCTGTCTCTCTCTACTTAGTGAGGCCCTCAACAACTTCGTGAGACCCGGTTTCAAAATAAAAGTATAAAAAATAGGGCCGGGGGTGTAGCACGGAGGTAGAACACCCCTGGGTTCAATCCCCAGTACCGCAAAAAAAAAAAAATAGATTGTGACTGAGTGGTTAATTTAGGCTGTGTAGTCATTTAAGAAAAGGTGACATTTAAGTTAAAATCGGAGGAAGTAACTTCTGCTTTCTGACAGCCATCTCCTTTTATATAAAATATGACTACTGAGCTGGGAAACATTTGGAACTCTCTCCCAGTTCCAGGACCCTGTGAGTTCATGGCTGTTAGAGAGATGGTATAGAATATGAGTGTGTGTGCACTCATATTCTAAACATCGAACATTACTTTATATTCGATTAAGCAAATCATGTCTGCTTCTTAGCTTTGAAGACATTTAAGGTCACAGTAAATTACTTTTTTTTTTTTTTGCGGTACCGGGGATTGAACGCAGGGGCGTTCTACCTCCGCGCTATGCCCCCGGCCCTATTTTTTTATACTTTATTTTGAAACCGGGTCTCACGAAGTTGCGGAGGGCCTCACTAGGTAGAGAGAGAGAGAGACAGGGAGAGAGAGAGAGAGAGAGAGAGATAGAGCTGAGGCTGGCCGCGAACCCGGATCCTCCGGTCTCTGCCTCCCAAAGTACTGGGATTACAAGCGTGCGCCACCACGCCCGGCCACAGTAAATTACTTTTAAGGAACTAAATACAGCTTTGCATAATCAACTTTTGTTATATTCTTTGAGCTCTGACTGACATAGAAGTCTTTATATAATCTGTTAACGTTTTGGCAAATGAAGCCAAACTGGTCTCTGACCAGAAGGGTTAGTATGTTCTTGTACATTTCAAAGCAAGCAAAATGCATAACTTGTAATGAGGTTAGAAGTTGTCTTAAACTCATTCTTTCTAGCGATCACTTACATCCACAAATTCAGACATACTTGAAACTTTGAAAGGCGAAACTCTAAGCTACATGTTCTCTTTTACATAAAAATGGGGGGAAAAGTTTGAGGTGCTGAGGTACGGAAGTTTTTTAAAGAAACATCAGTATTTTAACCCATATTTTTCATGCACCAGTTAACTAGAAAATTACAAAAGCTGAAAAACTCAGATAAACTGTACCGAGGGATTAATATAATACATTCCTCCCCTCCCCCTTCCCAGCACATCCTCCTCTTCCTCCCCTGCTTCATGCTGGGGCACATTTCTGGAGTGGAAACCAAAGCCACTCAAACTGTTGAAAAAACGAGGGCCTCTGGATTTTCAATTCATTTCAGTGATCATTAGAAAACGAGAAATTGCCTCTCTCTGAGAAGCGTGCGGGAACAGGCACCACAGAGTGTTTAATTTTGCAGGAGCTGGCTGGTTGCCCAGCAACATTGTGATTTGTGGGGCCACTACTTTGGGCACCTTGAGGATAATTAAATATTAAGTCCCTTTTTGATGTATGCAAAGTCTGCCTAAGAGGATTACCAGCCACAGTGAAGGTAGCAGTCCCATATTTTTTAGTAATTGAACATTGCAATATCATTATCTATTTTTATCTTTAGTCTGTAAGAACCCATCTCTATCCTTAATATTACTGGAAGTATGTCTCAGAGTGAAGAAGGTGATAGGGAGAAAGTGGAGGAAAAAAAAAAGTCCACACAGTCAGTGTTTTGGGATTAGAGTATTTGGGATACAGAGATGAAGAAGATAGTTAATGTGTGTGTTGGAGACCACAGATGAGATGGGCAGACCATTCTCTACCTGTTCTAGTCCAAGGTTTCATTTCAAGCACCAAGGAGCCCAGGCACACAGTGTAAGAATCTTCCCCAGGACTATACACTAGTGATGGAGAGAGAGCGGAGACACACACATACATTGTCTACTACCACCCTCATTTTTCCTCTACTCTACTGAAATGTACTCTAATTTTTGAAAAACAGTAATTTAAGAAATAATTTTAAGCTGGGCATGGTGGCGCATGCCTATATTCCTAGTACTTGGGAGGCTGAGACAGGACATCAGAGATTTGAGGCCAGCCTTGGCAACCTAGTGAGATCTTGTTTCAAAATAAAAAGTTAAAAAATAAAAAATAGAGGCCAGGCATGGTGGCGCACGCTTGTAATCCCAGTACTTTGGGAGGCGGAGACCAGAGGATCCGGGTTCGCGGCCAGCTTCAGCTCTCTCTCTCTCTCTCTCTTTCTCTCTCTCTCTCTCCTTAGTGAGGCCCTCCACAACTTTGTGAGACCTGGTTTCAAAATAAAGTATAAAAAATAGGGCCAGGGTGTAGCGCGGAGGTAGAACGCCCCTGGGTTCAATCCCCAGTACCACAAATAAATAAATAAATAAATAAATAAATAAATAAATAAAATAAATAAAATAAAATAAAATGAAAAAATAGGGCTGGGGGTGTAGCTCAGGGGTAGAATGCCCCTGGGTTCAATTTCCAGTACCAAGAAAAAAAGAAAAAGAAAGCATGAGAGAGAATTTGAACATGGGCATAGTTCTGCAACATAACAGAAGTTAATTGGTATTTCCATTCTGAAGCCACAATTTTTCTACAGTCATTTTCCAAGGAACAAGGAGTTATATCGATTATAAGACAAAATGCCCACATCAAATTCACTTGTCTTCCAAAGAAAGTTAGAATCAGCCAGGGCAGGCAGACACAGGACACTGCATTTTCAGGGAGGAGGGAGAGACACTCACTGATTTATTTCTCAGAGAAGACTGTAGATGAGTAGGATAATGCAGCTTTCTTATTTTGACCACTGAATATTTTAGAAATCCAGACCACTAGCTGCCAAGAGCAGAGAAGTCACTCTTACAGAAGAGGAAAGTAGAGTGGAGAGAAAATAAAAAGGGTGAGGGGGACACAAGATGACTTCTGCTTGTCATTCTGAGACTCCTGGAAGAGAGATTGTCCGGGAGCTTGAAGGTTTGCGGTACCACGGAGGAAATATTTGTGAAACGTGGAGTTACATGTGGTCTTTGCAAATGAGAGAAAATCGCCTGTACGCGTAACAATGATGTCAAGTCAGTTTAGGAAAGTGCATGAGAAAGGAATCTTGCTAAATGGCTCAGCTGCCTTAAGCCCTATTTTGGGAAAAAGTTAAGCTATAAAGAAATTAAAATCTTGGAAATATTAATAAATCTCTGAAGTCATATAAAAGTAACAATTTGTTGTGTAAGTAATTGCAACGTTGAGAAAAGCTTACAAGAAGAAATAGTGGTGATACATGGATGAAGAGTTGGGGCCCGTTGATGAAAGTGTATGTTGTGATGTTTCAACGCGACACGTAGGATGGAATTTCCCCCCGTCCCTGGTTTTCACTCTGTTTCATAATATTTTTAGTCTATAGATCTAACATTACCTGGACTGAGGCTCCAACCAGAGAATCCAGCCTCATCATTCTGGCAGCACCAGCAATCAAGAAAGATAAAACGGAATAAGGTGGAGAACTGGAAAAGCAGAGGCTGTATTAGGAAAGGACATAACTACCTACGTTGAAGTTTCTTTGCTTCATGGTAAGAGTCAGAACTGGAAGTTCCGGGAGGTAAAAAGAATGTGGCCCGATATAAGGTCTGCCTCAGGGATGTCACATGAATGTCACGTTTGCTGAGAATAAGTACACCTTTAACTTCTCCCAGGCCACGTGCATGGGATGTATCTTTTAGCTGATGGCGTCTGTGTTGTGATGCTGCTCTTCGGAGAGGCGGAGAGGGGCCTTGTCATGTAATTCAAGGCAAATGCAGAGACTGGATATGTTGGTACGGTCACAATGCTTCAGAGAGTATTATTCAGATATTAGTGACTTTTTCATTACAATCCCTTTCAACGATTTGGCAAGACTAGAGAATTTTCATTCAACTCATCGTTTTGAGTCTCAACTTCTCTAACTCTGAGGTGTAAATAAAGTATTTATCTCTCAGAAGGGCTGGGGGTAGAGCACGTGCTTAGTATAGGCAAGGACCTGAGTTCAAACCCCAGCACCCCCCAAAAAAGAAATTCTTTGTTCTTTAGATGTAAAAATGAGGATATAAATATGAATTATAAACAATGCTTTACAATTAGAAGGTAAATTAAGATTGAGTTGGAGCCAGACTTCAGGAAACCCTTTTGCAGATGAGATTATATGGGAAGCACCGGTTTCTAGCGTTTACTAACATGATGGCCTGCTCAGCGTGCTGAAGTGCTGACTCCTGGATCTTATGTCCTTAGGACTCATCAGTCTAGAATTTAAGCCAAACTTCGACAGTCACTGTATTTCTTTGATTTAGGAATTAGCATTACCAAATAATCAACAAGTATTTAAGCTCTGTGGTGTATGTGCATGGAATACTTAGAAGGATTCAAAAGTTAGGTACATCCTACAAGGCTTCAGAATTTTCATGGCAACAGAGAGACAAAACTTTTTAAAAATAATTTTAAAAAATGAAAGCTCAACTATGTAGAATACAAAGTTCAACAAAACCTTCAATGGTCAGGGAAGGTTCCAGAGAGAAGAACCGAGTAAGCCCTGAAAGATGGTACGGAGAATCTAGGACCTTGTGTCTTCTGTCCCCTTCTGTCCATTGAGGTACAGAAGACAAGGGAGGGCATTTTAGTGCCGGACAGAGCAAGTAGGAGATGGATTAGCTAAATTGCCCTCTCATTTCCATTCAGATCTGCATTTCTCCTGGGAAAGAATGAGCCTCCATAATTAATCAGTATTGTGAATAGGCCTATCTCCTATGAAGAAAAGAAAGATAAACAGATGCTTGAGGAGACGTGATGTAGCAGGCATGTGCATTTTCAAACCTATAGAAAAATGAACTGTATTGCACATACTCAATTACTAAGCAGCGGGGCTGATAAGCATGTTGGAAAGTTTGTATTACCAAGCCGATTATTCACTTGAAAGTAGTTTATGTTAGTCAAGAGCTGGCCTCTGATTGTTGTTAATAGGGGAAAGATTCCCAGTCAGACGCTCCTTTACCTGTCTCTGCGGCCAAGTGGCTTTGAGAATGGCTTCTGTCCTGAAGAACACCAGGAGCTTGCTATCTTCCTCCGTCAGGTGGAACGACTGCCCCAGGGTCTGCAGCACATGGACGCGGGGCCGCACAGGCAGGGTGTCATCGGCGCAGAAAGGCCGCAGCCATGCCAGCAGGTCTTCAGGTGATACCAGCTCCTCTCTGCAGGATCAAGGGGTAAAGAGAAACTCTTAAGTCTTTTCCCTTCCCTGCTGGTAATCAAATGTAGGCATTGGCCTAAATATTTGTTTGCTGGATTACTTCCTTTTTTTCTTCTCAAGAGGAAAAATTTAGGTTTTTAAGTGGCTTACAGCAAATCATATTAGGTATTTAAGATCTATGTGAAATGAATGTAATTTTTAAACAGTACCCTATAAAAATGAGTTACATAAAGCAGATAAAAAAATAACCATTAAACATGTCCTTAGCTAGTTTAACTTATACAAAATTTAACAAATAATAGGTTTATTTCTATTAATCATAATAACCATTCCAGGTACCACTCAAGAAATTTATATATTCTATTACTAGTTGACAATAACTATGCAAAGTAGGTATCATCAATTACATTTTAAAGTCGAGAAAACAGGCTCCAGGGATGTGATATAATCTGCCCACAAACATCTGTAGTAGATGATGCAGTGTGACCTGAAGCCCATGCTCTTTGTACCACTTTTCACTGTGATTAGAATTTCAGTATGTGGTTAGAGTATCACATTTTATTCTACTCTAAAATATAAAATATGAGTGTTTGGCTGTTACAGGATGGTGAAGTCTAGAAGGATTCAGAGCAGAGGTCTTTTTGTACAACTTCCCATCCTATATTAGAATCTCTTCTGTAATCCCAAATGGACCATTGCAGGGAAACACCTTATTTGATGATGATGTCAATGAATTACAACTGATAGCCCTTAGAAGGTTACCCATATAGAAGACACCCTCTCACAAGGCCCTGGGGATCCCTGCTGGCGCACTGAATTGTACAGGTTTTGTTGTAACCAGATCTGTACAAGGCTCCAAGCAATCAATCATCTAACCTGAGCCCCAGACTAACTCACCTTAAACCACATTTCTGCCCTAACAGGACAATGAGACCTTTTTAAAAAACTTCACAGAGAATAAAATTCTACAATCTATCCATTCCCTAATATACCTGCCAAGTACTATTGTATAGCAATTTAAATTAAAAATAGAATTCATTACTGGTATTTAGGAATAAAGGCAATTATAAGATATTGTGGACTATTGCCTTAAACAGTTCTAAATTTACAAATCATTTGTTAGTTTTACCAATGAGTAATCTTCTCAATACTTATTGGAAATTGGAAAAATCAGTGTGTAAAAAAATGTAGAATGCACCAACATTTCCTGGATGCCTGCTATTTGTAAAGGGACCAGACAGTATGGTACAATGGAAAGACCATTAAAAATTTTTTTTTGATGGAACTGTAATCCCTGACTCACCCTCTCCTAGACAAAAATCCAGAGCACCATTATTCCCATCTTATTGTTAAGTCTAGAGAAAGGTCCCACAAATATATCTCCTGGAATCCACGACACTAATCGCATCTATATAAAGCACCTAGCATAGTATGCCGGCACTGAGGAAGTGCTTAATAAGTAGCAACCATCACTATCAGATCATCGTCGTCGTAATCAGCAGCAGCGACAGCATCATCAAAGCACTGTGGTTTGTACTTGATGATACTGAGATTAAAAAATTACATGGTCTCCGCCTTCAAAGGACTAATAATACAACGGAACAGAAAAACTGTACAAGTGACTATTATCCAAATCACTGCTATAACATAAATCGGAACAATTGTTTTGGAGGAAGAGGTGTGGCATCTGAACAGGATCATAAAGGATAAGCAGATGTACATAAATGGAAAGGTAGAAAAATAGAATCCAAAGAGAACTGGAAAAAAGCATCGAAGATTTCATATAGGACATCGATTCAGGAGAGATGAAAGCACAGATGTGTGGGTGGTCGAGCAGAGGAGAGAGCTGTGGAGGGCGGGTGCTTCTCACCTGGGTGAGCAGAGAGGGCAGGAGGCTGAAGCGGCAGCGCAGCTGCACCCTCCGGGAGAACAGGCTCCAGCTGAGCCGCCCCGATTCCCTTCCCAGATCTACTGCTTCCTGATGGTGACACTATGACCAAGAAGTCACTTAACAGCTGTCAACCTCAGTTTATTTGTCAACGGAGATATGGATAGCAATACCTTCCTCG
>PVJS01050286.1:0-14369 GCA_004027185.1 Glis glis | reverse complement strand
ATCCTCCGGTCTCCGCCTCCCAAAGTACTGGGATTACAAGCATGCGCCACCACGCCTGGCCTGCCTCTGGGTTTAATTCTTAGTACCACCACACACACACACAAATCTTTGTAGAGTGCTCAGAACAGTGGACAGCACGCATCAAGCTTGATGGAACTGTTACCTGTGAAGATGACAATGACACCATACATGGAGCCACTGTATTTCTGGTCTCATTTGGTGTGTTAGTTGGCTTTCTGTCGCTGTGACAAATACCCGAGATAAACAACTTATAAAAAGAAGAAGGCTCATTTTGGCTCACAGTTTCCCTGGGTTCAGCACGTGGCTGGCGTGGCCGGTTGCTTTGGGTGTGTGGTGAGGCAGGACATCGTGGCAGTGGGAGCGTGTGGTGGAGGCTGCTCACCTCATGGCGAGGAGGAAAAGGAGAGGAGGGGTCAGGGCCTGATATGACTTTCAAGGACAGGCCCCCAGTGACCTGATTTCCTTCTACTAGGTCTCACCTCTTACGCCTCGGCCACCTCTGAATAGCACCACAGGCTGGGGACCAAGCCTTCAACACACATGGCTGTGGGGGACATTCAAGATCCAAACGACAGCATTCTGCCCTGGCCCCCGAGGCTCATGTCAACCTCACAGTGCGCAATCCATCTAACCCATCCCAGCAGTCTCCAAAGTCTCCACAGCTCCAGCCTTGTTCAAAAGTCCAAGTCCACTTATACCAAATGTTTTTTCTCTAGAAATGTCTCTCCTAAATTTATAAAGTAAGTAGCTTGATAGGTCACTCTATCTGTTAAATTAAGCAGCGTAAGTAGACCGTGCAAGTGTGTGGTGATCTTGTTATTAAGGTCATGTGGTTGGTTGACCATATGGTAAAAAAGAGGTTAGTCTGAAGTAAATCACAGGGGCATGCTGGCTCAGTGACTACAAATTGGTTAAAGTCTGAAACTCGCCTTGTTAAACTATCTAGTTTAGGAAGGTCAGAGTGCAGCATTCAAAATCATACAAATGATTTTCATGCCTCTAATTTACATGTCTCTAGTTCAATAGGTAGATTTATTTATTATTTATTTATTTATTTATTTATTTATTTATTTATTTATTTATTTATTTATTTATTGTGGTACTGGGGATTCAACCTAGGGGCATTCTACCTCTGAGCTATACCCCCAGTCCTATTTTCTTCTTTTATTTTGAAACAGGGCCTCGCTAGGTTGCTGAGGTTGGCCACACATTTGCGATCCTCCGGTCTCAACTTCACAAGTACCAGGATTACAAATGTGCGCCACCATGCTTGAATGCCCCTGGGTTCAATCCCGTGCCACACCAAAGGGGAAAAAAAAAATCCCAAGAACAAGTCACCTATTTCCAAGGCACAATGGCACAGAGTAAACATTCCCACTCCCAGGGGGAGGAATAGGGGCATAGAAATGATCAGATCAAGCAAGACTGAAACTCAACAGGGTAAACATTAAGTCCTATAGCTTTATGTCCAGTATCCAGGGAACCCAGAGGCATGATGTGAGCTCCAAAGGGCTTGGGCAGCCCTACCCCTATGGCCTTGCTGGGTGCAGCCTACATGGCTACTCTCTTAGGCCCACTCTGCCTGCTGCCTCCAGCTCCCCTCGTTCCTGGCATCTCTAACTCTCTGGGTTCACCACCATAACTGTGCCTTCCCTCGCACAGCTTCATGCATTGCCCAGTCAGGCGCTGCCTGCAGGGACTCTGACTCTGCCACATGCTGCCTAGCCTCCTGGGCTTTCCTTTGAAATCTCAGTGGAAGCAAAACCAGCATCATATGGATGTCAAGGTCTGCTTCCAGCAAAAGCTGTGCCAGGGTCTGCTCCTACCGTGGCTCCGGTGGACTCTTGAGTTACTTGATGGCTGAACAGAGAGAAACCCCAGGACAACAATTCCCTAAGTCTTTGAAATGTTTGTACTCTGCAGCCTCGGAGCCTGTGATGGGTGGGGTCTTGCATCTTTCCTACTGTCCTGGTGCAAAGAACTCCCCCCCTTTTTATTTACTTTTGGTACTGTGGATTGAACCCAGGGGCATTCTACCTCCAAGCTACACCCCCAGCCCTATTTTATTCTTTTGTGGTACTGGGGATTGAACCCAGAGGCCTTCTACCTTTGAGCCACCCCCCTCCCGCCCGATTTTCTTATTTGGAAACAGGGTCTCGCTATATTGATGAAAGTCTCAACTAAGTGCAGAGGTTGTCCTCAAACCTGCGATCCTCCTGTTTCAGCCTCCCAAGTACTGGGATTACAAGTGTGTGCCACCACGCCCAGCTTTATTTTTACTTTTGAAACAAGGTCTTGCTAGGTTGATGAGTCATGCTATTTGCTGAGGCTGTCCTCAAACCTGCAATCTTGTCTCAGCCTCCCAAGTAATGGGGTTACAGGAGTACGCCACCATGCTTCCCCGCCCTTTGTGGTATGGGATTGAATAAAGGGACATTCACCTCCAAGCTATACCCTCAGCTCTATTTTTATTTTGAAGCATGGTCTTGCTAGGTTGATGAGTCTACTTGCTGAGGCTGTCCTTGAACCTGTGATCCTCCTGTCTCAACCTCCCAAGTAATGGGATTAGAGGTGTATGCCACCACCCCCTTTTAGGTGGTACTAGGGATTAAACCCAGAAGTGCTCTACCTCTGAGCAATACTCCCAGCCTTTTTAAAATTCTAAAACATGGTCTAAGTTGCTGGGACTGGTCTTGAATCCGCCTGTCTCAGCCTAAGTACTGGGTTATAGGTGTGTACCATACCCAACTAGTACTTTTTGGTGTGTGTGTGTGGGGGGGGGTATTGGGGATTGAACCCAGGGGTGTTCTACCTCCAAGTTACACCCCCAGCCTTTATTTTTTTGTTTTGAAACAGGGTCTTGCAAGGTTGCTGCAAGTCTTGCTAAATTGCTGAGGCTGGTCTTGAACCTATGATCATCCTGTCTCAGCTTCCCAAGTACTGGGATTATAGGTGTGTGCCACCATGCTTGGCTAGTACTTGATTTTTTTTGTTTCTGGTGCTGGGGATTGAACCTAGGGGCATTATATCTCCAAGCTACACCCCCAGCCCTATTTTATTTTTTTACTTGGAAACAGGGTCTTGCTAAGTAGCTGAGGCTGGCCTTGAACCTGTGAGACTCGTCTCAGCCTCCACAAAAGTAGGATTACAGGCATGTGCCATCGTGCCCAGCTATACCTGCTTTTTTTAATGGCCTTACTCTCCTTGGCAGCACCTTTAAACATGCTCCTTTTCTGGCCAATCTATGAGTTTTCAAATCTTTCCACTATACTTTTTGTTCATTTTCACTCTAACTTTGGATAAAAGCAGCCAGTGTATGATACCCATGCTACAGCCTGAGTGCTGTGCTGCCTTGAAATTTACTGTTATATTAATTAGTCTGTCATTGCCCTATTTTATTTGGAAATGGTTTTGCTAAATTGCTGGGAGCCTCACTAAGTTTCTAAGGCTGGCTTCAAGCCTGCGATCCTATCTTAGCCTCCCAAATACTGGGATTAAAATGTGCACCTACATGTCCCATGCCTGGCTAGTCTGTCATCTTTAAGCTTAGCTTTCCATGATGTCTCAGGCATGGACAAAATGCATTAAAATTCCTTGACATGGTGTAGTCCAATTCCTAATAGTTCTTATTTCCATTTAAAACTTGAAGAGCATAGTCTTTATTTCTATCAGCATTTTGATCTTCTAAGCCCTCAAAAGAATCATATAATAAGCTCTGCTTACAGCATTCTAGGCTTTCTGTAGCCTATTTTTCCAAATTCCTACCACAAACCAATTCCAGAAGCTTCTCCTCCCTTTCCCCCACCCTTGTGGTACTAGGGATTGAACCCAGGGGCATTCTACCTCTGAGTTACACCATCAGCCCGATTTTTTTTTGAAACAAAGTCTTGCTAAGTTGCTGAGGCTGGTTTCAAACTGGTTGTCCGCCGTCTCAGTCTCCCAATTGGGATTACAAGCGTGAGGCACCACACCCAGCCGGAAGCTTCTGAACCACATCCTCAGGCATAGTCACGGCAATGGCCTCAACTTTCTTTTTTTTTTTTTTTTTTTGCGGTACCGGGGATTGAACGCAAGGGCGTTCTACCTCCGCGCTACGCCCCTGGCCCTATTTTTTATACTTTATTTTGAAACCGGGTCTCACGAAGTTGCGGAGGGCCTCACTGAGGAGAGAGAGAGAGAGAGAAAGAGAGACAGACAGGGAGAGAGAGAGCGAGAGAGCTGAGGCTGGCCGCGAACCCGGATCCTCCGGTCTCCGCCTCCCAAAGTACTGGGATTACAAGCGTGCGCCACCACGCCCGGCTTGGCCTCAACTTTCTAATCACGTTGATGACCAAGATTAACCACATTTGGTGATCAAGAACGTGCTTAGAACTACTACGTTTTTTTTGCTTCTTCTTCTTTTAAATGGTACTGATGCCATGCGTGGTGGCACATGCTTGTAGTCCCAGTACTTGGGAGGCTGAGACAGGAGGATCCAGGTTTGTGGCCAGTGTCAGTTACTTAGTGAGGCCTCCGCAACTTAGTGAGACCCTGTTTCAAAATAAAGAATAAAAAAATAGGGCTAGAGGTGTAGCTCAGCAGAATGCCCCTGGGTTCAATCCCCAGTACCACACACACACACAAAAAAGTACTGGTGACTGAATCCAAGGATGCTCTACCACTGAACTGCACACCCCAGCCCCTTTTGAGATAAAAGTCCAAGTTGCCAAGGTTGGCCTTGAACTTAAAATCCTCCTGCCTGAGTCTTCTGAGTCACTGGGATCACAGGCATGCACTACCAGCCATGGCAGAACTACTTCTTTATTGACAAAATCATAAACCAAAAGTTCCCAGCTTCTTGTACCTTTCGGAAGCCTTAAATAAAAGCCCTTGGCTACAAAACATGGTCCACATAGTTCAAAATTACTTCTATGACACATTCTTCTAAAGTCATACTTATTTTAAAAGCCTAAAGTTTTTTCAGTTATAAAAATACCAAATTGAAAATTTTTATTTTGCTAAGATATACAAGTAGAATTAACCCAACAGTATATACATTCTATGGTTCCTAAATATTTAACCATTAATGGTTTCTGTGAGAGGCTGTTGTTCTTCATAGTTCAGAGAAAGTTCAGATGTCTAATATTCTGTGAAAGCCCAACTTTTCTTCCTTTCTACCAATACCAAATTAGTCTTTTCAGAAGTCTTGCCGGATGTTTTCTTTATTTGCCTCTCCATGTTGCTGCTTAATTTGAAAGATTTCATTTTCTAGTTGCACAATAGTCCGTTCAATTTCATAATTCTTACTGACCAGGGATACCCAACTAGAAAATGAAAAAAAAGAAAAAAAAAAAAAAAGAAAAATTACTCAATGTAAAACTTCTCTTAGATATTATCATTGTTATTATTATTACTATTATTATTATTATTGTGGTTCTAGGGATTGAACCCAGGGCATTCTACCTCCAAGCTATACCCCAGCCCTATTTAATTTTTTTTAAATTTGGAAACAGGGTCTTGTTAAGTTGCTGAGAGCCTTGCTCAGCCTTGCTGAGGCTGGCTTCAAACCTGAGATCCTCCTGTCTCAGCCTCCCAAATACTGGGATTATAGGCATGCACCACCACACTTGACTAATTTTATTTTAAATCCATATTCAGATTTACCTAGGGCTATAACAGTTTTAACTTTCCATTGAGAAAAATGGTTCATTTCTTGTTTATAACTCTTTGCTTTTGATACTTATACTTCAGAGGGTGCTAAATTTAGCTGGGCATGGTGGCACATGCCTGCAATCCCAGGACTTGGGAGGCTAAGACAGGAGGATCACAGGTTCAAGGAGAGTCTCAACAATCAGTGAGACTCTCAACAACCTAGAGAGACCCTGTTTCAAAACAAAAAATAAAAAAGGGCTGTGGGGTAGCTTAGAGGTAGAATGTCCCTGGGTTCAATCCCTCCCCAGCACCACAATAAAAGAAGGGGAAAAAACGAGAAAAAAAGAAAAAAGAAAGGGCTATTTTAGAAACAGTAAATACTACTTGAATTTTATTGAATCCTGATCTTAGAATGGACTAAGCAGTTTAAAACATGATGTATGGCTGGGTATAGTGGCGCATACCTGTAATCCCAGTATTTGGGAGGCCGAGACAGGAGGATCGCAGGTTCCAGGCCAACCTCAGCAACTTAGCAAGACCCTGTTTCAACATTAAAAAAATAAAAAGGGCTCGGAGGTAGAACGCCCCTGGGTTCAATCCCCAGTACCAAAAAAAAAAAAAAAAACCAACCCATGATGGAATTAGACACTCACTTTGACTCCATTTCTCTTAATTTAGATCCCGCTGTAAGTTGCATGTTCTTTCTCTGCCAGTTTAAATCTTGAATATGTTTCCTGTAAAAAGTTATTTATACAACCCAACTACATTTTAACATAAGAGTAGAATAAGCAGAAAAAACAAGTCAATACAAGAGTAGTATCTTTAATCTCTTCAGAGTATATACACAGTTCTAGACTAATTCTAAGAATTAACTTTCTTCTGATTATTTTTCAATTACAAATTTTATAAAACATGCTCACTATGGAAAATAAAAACTACAAAAAAGCCATGTATATAGATTACAAAAGTCTCTTCTCCCATGCACTTCCACTTCCTGGTAACTGCTATTGAGTTTTTGGTATGTGCCATGGTTTAAAAATGGTTTGTCTCCTCCAAAATGCATGCTGGAGTTTAATCCCCACTGTGAGCTATTAAGAGGGCAGAAAGCCAACTCAACTATGGTGGTCAGGGTGGGCTTTGGGAGGTAATTGAGATTAATTAGCAGGGTGTAGCCCTAATGATTAAATACATATGGCTTTATAATGAAAGGAAGAGACCAGAACACACACACACACACACGCACGCACGCACGCACACACACACGCATGCACACATGCACCACCCCTTGCCATGTGATGTCCTGCGCCACTTCGGGACACTGCCAGCAAGGTCATCAGCAGCTGCAGCCCCTCAACCTTGGACCTCCAAAACTGTAAGCCAAAATAAGCCTCTTTTCTTTAAAACTTACCCAGTCTGTGATATTTTGTAATTAGCAACAGAAAACAAACTAAGACAATGGGTGCTTGTATAGACTCCTTCCTGTGTGTGCATGTGTATGCAGAGATCAGTTTTTACTTTTATTTTTTATGGTACTGAGGACTGAACCCAGGGGCATTCTACCTCTGAGCTACACCCCCTCCCCCCACCCAATTTTATTTCTTGCTTTTGGAAATAGGGTCTTGCTAGGTTGATGAGAGTCTATATGCTGAGGCTGCCCTCAAATCTGCAATCCTCCTGTCTCAGTCTCCCAAGTACTGGGATTACAAGCGTGCGCCCCCACACCCGGTGAAAGATCAGTTTTTAACATACAAATCAGGTTCTATGTGTTATTCTGCAATCCTCTCCCTCTTTAATTCAAAACTGCCTTTCTACATCTGCAGACTTGCAATTCGTAAATGCCCTGGTAGAGATGTTTTCAGACCTGAAGTCTTTTTCTCCTCCACTCAGGCAGGGTAAATGCAGTGCCAGGTGCTGGGTGAAGAGTGGACCAACTGTTTACTTTCGTATGACTGTAGTCTTATTGGTCATTGTCTATTAAGGGTTCACCTATAATTTATTCTAAAACAATAAGAAAAACTTTACCTTAACTTCTGCAGCTCTTTCTGTGCATGTTCAATCATATGAACTAGATTTCTAAAGAAAGAAAAGAGGAAAATGAGACTAAGGTACATTGAAATCTAACAGTATCACCTAAAAGTGAAGTATCCAGTTCATAAAAAATAAAAATTTCCTGCTAAAAATAGTAAACATTGAGCTCTCTGTGCCAAGTACATTAGATACCCCATAAATATTAGCTAATCTTATTCTGACAGGAATTCTGAAACAGGTATGATTAATTATCCTAATTTTACACAGGAGTAAATTGAGGTGTAGAAAGGTCAGGTAACTTGATCAAGGAAGCATTAAGTGTCAAAGCTGGATCCTATGTTGTATGTTTGTGTGTCTGTGTCTGTGTCTGTGTGTGTGTGTCACTGGGGATTAAACCTAGGGCACTCTTACCTCTGAGCTACACCACAAACCCTTTTTATTTTTTATTTTGAAATAGGGTCTTTTCCCGGCGCAGTGGCACATGCCTATAATCCCTGTACTTGGAGGTTGAGACGAGAGGATCATAGGTTTGAGGCCAGCCTTAGCAACTTAGTGAGACCCTGTTTCAAAATAAAATAAAAAGGGATGGGGGTGTAGCTCAGAGGTAGAGCACCCCTGGACTGGTTACTTGGCATAGATTTTGTCTCCTAAACTAGATAAAGGTCTTGAGGACAAGAATCATGATTTGCCATTTGTGAAATACAAAATTTTCTTTACTGATCTGTCTTTTAAATTCCTCCTCCTCTTTTTTTTGTGGTATTTGAGATTGAGTGCAGGGACATTCTACCACTGAGCTACACCCCCAGACTGTAAGAAACATAGTCTTGCTAAATTACTGTATGCTGGCCTCAAACCTGTGATCCTTCTGTCTCAGCCTCCTAAGTACTAGGATTTACAGGCATGAGCCATCACACCCTGCTTTAAATTTTTCTTCTTCTTTTGGTACTGGAGATTAAACCCAGGGGCAATCTACCCCCAGCCCTATTTTGTTTTTTATTTTGAAACAGGGCCTCACTAAGTTGCAGAGGGCCTTGCTAAATTGTTGAGGCTGGCTGTGAACCTGCGATCCTCCTGTCTTAGCCTCCCAAGTACTGGGATTACAGATGTGTGCCACCACACCTGGCTCTTTCTTTCTCTTTTGGTACTGAGGATTGAACCCAGGGACATTCTACCTCTGAGCTACATACCCAGCCCTATTTTACTCTTATTTTGAAACAGGGTCTCACTAGGTTGATGAGTCTCACTACTTGCTGAGGCTGTCCTTGAACCTGTGATCCTCCTGTCTCAGCCTCCCAAATACTGGGATTACAAGCATGCGCTACCACTCCCGCTCTTATTTTTTATTTTAAAAAATGGTGTGGTGGTGCACGCCTGTAATCTCAGTATTTGGGAGGTTGAGACAGGAGGATTGCAGGTTTGAGGAGAGCCTCAGCAAGTAGTGAGACTCTTGTCAACATAGTGAGACCCTGTCCCCCCCCCCACAAAAATAGGGTTGGGGGTGCAGCTCAGAGGTAGAATGCCCCTGGGTTCAATCCCCAGTAACACACACACACACACACACACACACACACACACACACACACACACATCTCTCTAAATTGCTGAGGGCCTCACTAGGTTGCTGAGGCTGTCCTTGAACCTGTTATCCTCCTGTTTCAGCCTCCCAAGTACTGGGATTACAGGCATAATGTACATGCTCAGCTAAGCTATATTATTTTTATCCCATTTCTACTATCCTGCTTCCTATGCTTTTAAAATACTAAAGTTTTGCCGGGCGTGGTGGCGCACGCTTGTAATCCCAGTACTTTGGGAGGCGGAGACCGGAGGATCCGGGTTCACGGCCAGCCTCATCTCTCTCTCTCTCTCCCTCTCCCCCTCTCTCTCTCTCTCTCTCTACCTAGTGAGGCCCTCCGCAACTTTGTGAGACCGGTTTCAAAAATAAAGCATAAAAAAATAGGGCCGGGGGTGTAGCGTGGAGGTAGAACGCCCCTGCGTTCAATCCCCGGTACCGCAAAAAAAAAAAGACAACTAAAGTTTTGGTGTAGGATGGATTAAAAAGAAAGAAAGCTGCTTACTCATTGTATACTTTCCAGGCATTACATCCATGCTGTGACATTAGTTCCAAATTCTCAATTCGAACTGCCTGATGTTCTAACTGGGCCATAGAATTGTTTACACATTCTTGCCATGCAGTAATGTCATTTTTCTGACCAGAGGAAGGGGCTGGAAGTTCATATCTGAAATAAAATAACAAAATAAAATAAAAACACACATCCTGCCAAGCTTGTATCCCTCCTCCCAACCGAATGTCCCATGGGTCTATGCATACTGTAAAAACTACAGAAGACTGAAGATGCAGACCTTGCAATAAAAAGAACCTATTTATCCTAGGAAACAATCAATTTACAATACAAATGAGATTTAGCACCATCACACACAGTAATGAAAAATCATAAGCCAGGTGTGGTGGCGCACGCTTGTAATCCCAGTACTTAGGAGGCTGAGACTGGAGGATCCGTGTTCGCGGCCAGCCTCAGCTACTTAGTGAGGCCCTCTGCAACTTCGTGAGACCTGGTTTCAAAATAAAGAATGAAAAATAGGGCTGGGGATGTAGCTCGGAGGTAGAATGCCCCTGGGTTCAATCACTGGTACCGCAAAAAAAAAAAAGAAAAATCATGCACGTCAATGTGAACCATTTAAACAAGCTATATTATTATATTCACATAAATCCATAAATCACTGTCATAGAAGCTATTAAATGAAGTCACTGAAACTGGGCGTTGTGCATGCTTGTAATCCCAGTATTTGGGAGGCTGAGACAGGAGGATTACAGGTTTGAGGATAACCTTAGCACTTAGCAACTTAGCAAGGCCCTCAGCATTTAGCAAGACTGTTTGAAAATAAAAATAAAATAGGGTTGGGGTGTAGCTTGGTGGTGGAATGCCTCTGAGTTCAATCCCCAGTACCAAAAAAGAAGCAAATAACAAAAAAATAATTAAATGAAGCCACTAGAAGTTAAGTCTCTCTCCCCCACTGCAAGACTCTGTTGCAGTAGTCCCTATACTTGTCACAATGACTCCCCTTGAATAAAAGTCTGCCTTATCATCTTTAAAACAAAAAACTGTTGCCGGGCGTGTTTGTGCACACCTGAAATCCCAGTACTTGGGAGGCAGAGACAAGAGGATCACAGGTTCGAGGAAGTAGTGAGTAGTTCACAGCCTCAGCAAGTAGTGAGATGCTCATCAACCTAGCGAGAACCTGTTTCAAAACAAAAATAAAAAGGGCTGGGGGTGTAGGTTGGAGGTAGACTGCCCCTGGGTTCAATCCCCAAGAGCCCCCCAAAAAGTGATTCTGATACATATTTTAATATATTACAAGGAAAAAGCAGCATATAAAAAGTTTTGCTACCATTTTTGTAAAACATGCATGCCTGTTCTAGAAAAAACAATGGGAAGGGCCATAATAATTGTTTGAATTTAGATCCCACTCTATTCTCTCTCTTCACAGCCAATACATCCAGCAAATACAATCTTCCTAAATCTCAGCTCACTATTATTGAGGTACCACAAACAAAATTTAAATTTCTATTTGAATATTCTTACCTTTTCATACTGAGCAATTCAATTGGTTGTCGAGCAGCCAGTCTTTCAAATTCATTTCTCATTATGTCAGTCTGATATATAAATCAAAGGAAATATTTATTTCTAAGATCATACTGACAAACTGAAATTAACAATCACCAAATAATGAATTTAGACTACTTAGGTAAGCCAGGCATGGTGGCCCATGCCTGTAATCCCAGTACTTGGGAGGTTGAGACAGGAGGATCACAGGTTCGAGGACAGTCTCGGCAAGTAGTGAGACCCTGTTTCCAAATAAAAATAAAATAGGGCTGGGGGTATAGCTCAGAGGTAGAATGCCCCTGGGTTCAATCCCCAGTGACACACACTGACACACACACACACGGTATCTCGGTATTTATACTTTATACTACTCATTATAATAGATCATTTTCCTTCCCCCATTTTTTTGGGGTGCTGGAGATTGAACCTAGGGCCTTACAAATGCTAAGAACATGCTCTACCAATGAGCTCACCCCCAGACAACCCTAAATTCCTCTCTGGGTTCAATACTCTCAAAGATCTGAAGATACACACACACACACACACACACTCTCTCTCTCTCTCTCTCTCTCTCTCTCTCTCTCTCTGGTCAATATTCTATCCTATTTCTGTTCTGCACATCTCCTAACCTGAGTATAAAGAACTGCTTAAGCTGAGCTTGGTGGGGCACACCTATAACTTCAGTACTCGGGAGACAGGAAAATCACAGGTTGGAGGCCAACCTGGGTAACTTTGTGAGACCCTGTCTCGAAAAAAAAACCAATAGGGCTGGAGGTTTGGCTTAGAGGTAGAATACACCTGGGTTCAATTCCTTGTAACACACACACACACACTACAAAAAACCTGCTTAAATAAAATACTCATTCACAGTAATACTTAGGTTATCTCATGTAATTTCAACTTTCTGGACTTCATCTATCCTAAAATCTCACTAGAAGTATGCCGAAAGAAAAGAAAAGAAAAAAAAAACCCTAAACCCAAAACCCAGAAGCCCATATTCCTGTTAAGTTTTACATTATGCTGGGCATGGTGGCGCACGCTTGTAAGCCCCGTACTTGGGAGGCTGAGACTAGAGGATCGCAGGTTCACGGCCAGCCTCAGCTACTTAGTGAGGCCCTCCGCAACTTAGCGAGACCCTGTTTCAAAATGAAGAATAAAAAACTAGGGCTGGGGGATGTAGCTCAGAGGTAGAATGCCTGTGGGTTCAATCCCTAGTACTGCAAAAAAAATAAATAAATAAATAAAAATTTTTACATTAGCTGGGCGTGGTGGCACACGCTTGTAATCCCAGTACTAGGGAGGCTTTAGACAGGTGGATCATAGGTTCGTGGCCAGCCTCAGCTACTTAGTGGAGGCCCTCTGAAGCTTAGTGAGACCCTGTTTCTGAAGCTTAGTGAGACCCTGTTTCCAAATAAAAATAAAAAAAGGGTTGGGGGGTGTAGTTCAGAGGTAGAATGCCCCTGGGTCCCATCTCCAGCACCACAAAATAAAAAAATTACATTAAACATTTCTTGTTGGCAAAAGCATTTTTTTAGGTATGCTGAATTACACAAAATTCTAAGAAAATGTGGTTATGTCGTTTCCTGCTGAAGAATCAGGGCCTTTTAACAAGAAGATACCAGGGGCACTGGCGCATTACCTGTAATCCCAGTATTTGGGAGGCTAAGACAGGAGGATCGCAGGTTCGAGGACAGCCTTAGCAACTTAGCGAGACCTGTTTCAAAATAAAAATTTTAAAAAGGGGGCATGGGGTGTAAATCAGAGATGTAATGCCCCTGGGTTCAATCCCCAGTACCCCCCCACAAAATAAAATAAATAATGGGGCTGGGGATGTGGCTCAGTGGTAAAATGCCTGCCTAGCAAATGCAAGGCCCTGGGTTCATCCCCAGCACCGCAAAAAAAAAAAGGAGTACATTTAAAAATAATAAATAAATAAACAACTAGAAGGTTATGTACAGTGGCAAAGAGTAACAATAACAATCAGCTAAGAGAAAAATTACAAAAATGCAGCCAGGTGAAACAGGATCCCTTTCCCAACTCACATGGCCAGTAAGTAATAAATATGGAATCTAACTCAACTCTCTCCAAAGACTGAACCAGTGTTCATGGAGCTAAGTGATCAAAACAAAACACAGCAGAACTCTAGGAGCATTGATTAAATAAAACTGCCTTGGAAGCTCTTTATGCATTCAAGGATAAACATCTGAGTACTACTACTGAATGCCAGGCGCTGTTCCAGGCAATGAAGATGACAGAAACAGATCCCTGCTCAAGGAGGAAGCAGTCTCATCTCAGCTTAGACAGGCCTTCCCCAGCCATCCAACCTACAGTGGTCACCTAGTCACTGCCACACCACTAATCTGGGGATTGAACCCAGGGGCATTCTACCTCTGAGCTACACCCCCAGCCCTATTTTTTATTCTTTATTTTGAAACAGGGTCTCACTAAGTTGCGGAGAGCCTAACTAAGTAGCTGAAGCTGGCCGCGAACCTGCGATCCTCCTGTCTCAGCCTCCCAAGTACTGGGATTACAAGCGTGCACCACCACGCCCGGCTCCATAAATACTTTCAAATGAATCAATGGAAGAGGAGTTTCAAAAGCAGTTTGAACAGTGGTTAAGATTTTGCTCAATTAAGTTAAGTTTCTCCAAGCTGCAGCTTTACCATCTAAAAATGAAAGCTAATATAGTTATAAGCCTGGCATGGTGATGTGTGTCTATACTCCCAGCCACTAAGGAGGTTGAGGCTGGTGGAATCTTTGAGCCCAGGGGTTTGAGGCCAGCCTGAGCAACAGAGAGACTCTGTTTCATTAAAAATAATAGGCCGGGCCGGGCGTGGTGGTGCACGCTTGTAATCCCAGTACTTTGGGAGGCGGAGACCGGAGGATCCGAGTTCTCGGCCAACCTCATCGCGCATGCGCGGGCGCACGTGATTTATCACTCCTCTCTCCTCCCTCTCTCTCTCTCTCTCTCTCTCTCTCTCCCTAGTGAGGCCCTCTGCAACTTCGTGAGACCCGGTTTCAAAAATAAAGCATAAAAAAATAGGGCCGGGGGCGTAGCGCGGAGGT
>PVJS01050285.1:0-14369 GCA_004027185.1 Glis glis | reverse complement strand
CCGCACGCCGAACCCTCCGGCTGGCGGGCAGCGCTGGGGCGCGGGCGGCCGAGGAAGCAGAACTGGACCCGGTTACTACCTTTGTTGCCTGCAGACCCGAACCAGTGTCGACCCTGTTGGCGAAGCATCCTTTTCGTGTTTCTGTCTTCTGGCAATCAAGCCCTGAGGTTTTCATGAGCAGTTACTGGCCTGGTATAATTCCTGCGTTTTAACCACACAAACCAAGGTTTTCATAGCCCGGGATAACTTGTCTCTCTAATTGTAGGATCTTTAAATTTAGAGCTGGCTCAGTCAATAAAGGATCAAGGCCCAACACGTACATTCACAGTAGTTCCCAGGGCAGCAGGTATTCTAGTCCATGTGCATTTTTAGATCTGGTAGTTTCTCTCTGTTTTTGATAAAAAAAATTTCTTGTAGTATACGGTCACTTTTAATTTTTGAATATTTTATGCATTGTGTTGTAGGTGATGTCAATTAAGGACTGATACACAACCATTTTTAGTAGACAGTTTTGGTGTTTGAGTACCTTTTGACGTTTCTACCTCGTCTCTTTTCCAGCCTCACACCTCTCATTTCTACCTCTTCATGTCTGTTCTCCATCAAGAGAACCTTTAGCCGGTGCTGCTTTCCCTTCAAAAATGTTATTCTATCTATAGTATCTGGTTCCTGATGTTGGAGATTAAAGGCTCCTCCCATGCCTTGGAAGGATTAGAGAGGAACTAACAGAGACGTGAAGTCTAGGTCTGGTGGTGCTACTGGGAGTTTGAGGAAATTACCTCCCTTGGGCCTTTGCCTCCTCATCTTTAAGGCTGTGGGGTTTGCCAAGCTGCCTAAAGCCATTTGAGCTTTATGGTTCTAAGTGTCCAGCCTCCAGCCACATAGCAATAGGAACAGTAGAAAATAAAATGATGTTTTGTACAACTGACCACTTAATACAATGATGTTAAGAAGGACCAGTTGTAGCCAGGCGTGGTGGCGCACACTTGTAATCCCAGTATCTGGAAGGCTGAGATCGGAGGATCCGGGTTCTACACCAGCCTCAGCTACTTAGCAAGACCCTGTTTCAAAATAAAGAATAAAAAAATAGGGCTGGGGGTGTATCTCAGAGGTAAAATGCCCCTGGTTTCAATGCCCAGTACCGCAGAAAAAAAGAACCAGTTTTAAAGGAGTATTAGTGTGTTTTGCTAAATGGAAACTATGGCGCTGTAGTTTCATCCCTTTAGAATTCTGCTATTTCGATAACTCGCAACTGGCAGGAGTACTTTACCGATACTTATTTGGAGGTAAAAGACAGTGGAGTACTTGAATTTAAAATTCATATTAGTTTTTAGAGAAAGCATAAGAATTTCTGGCTCTTTTGGCACATTTTTGAAAGCCTCTCTCCTCAAAAATACTTGCAACTTTTATCCTCTCTTAACTGATGAAAGTATATTGCACACCTGGTTGATTTGACTGGAAAAACATTGCAACTTACTGAAAAAAATATTAAAGTAGGGAATTATTTTGAACTTTGGTAATATAAAACTACAAATGTCATATTAGCAAATTGTGGCTTATTGAAGTAACCAGTGTAGAATGACAGAGAACATTTCCCTGAGGGGGTCGGTGGCTTCATTTCCCATTCAGTGAGTTCAAGTGAAAAGAACATTGGATTGGAAATACAGAAATAGGGGTTCTGGTTTTTTAAGCCAGTAGCTTGTACCCAACATCTTCTCTGTGTCATTGTATGCAAGCACCTTTAGCCAGCATGTTCTCTGCATTATTTATTTGTGCATGAGCACCTTTACTTTCCATGGCCACTTGGGAAGCCGAATGAAATACTAGTTACCATTGTGCCGCTTACCAGGTCGTGAGCTGGCTGGTGGCAGAACCCCTCTTTATTTGTAGGTGATTCTGACACCAACTCTGCTTTTTGCTTTCCAGCGCAGTGTCTCATTGCTAATGACTGTGTCTCTTCACCTTATTAAAGTGCTTTCTGCTACTCTGATCTACATCAAGAGAGAATAAGCCACTTTCTCGCCTCTCACAGAAAGCACCGAAATCCCACCTTACATGATGAAGTGTCCAAGCAATGGCTTGTGTAGCCGACTTCCTGCAGACTGTATAGAGTGTGCGACAAATTCCTCCTGTGTCTATGGGAAGCCTGTCACTTTTGACTGTACAGTGAAACCTTCTGTTACCTGTGTTGTAAGTACTGCAGCTTACTTATTCTAAATAAATGCATAACAGTGGAATAAATAATAAATACAATAAACAGCGTTGACTGTTAGTGGGGGGTTCTGAAGTATATTTTGCATTCGTTTATAACTGTGCCATCAAGTGTGAAGTACATTTTTACATCCTGCATTCCTTCCATGTCAGATTGCTACTGTTGCAGTTATAATGGTAACTGACAAGCCAGTTGGTGTTGCCTGGAAGTATGTGTGACAGAATGTTGCTTTGTAGGACCTGGGCAAGTTTGAAGTGAATCTGCAGAGGGTGGGGATTCCTTTTGTCTGGTTCTGTGTTCTCAGTAGTGAGAACTGGTGGAAGGAAGGGACGGTAATGTCCTTTTACCCTAGAGGAGTTTGTGAAAGAGTTTGCTCTTTGTAAGAAGATGGATTCAGTAAATTGTGGGATGCCTGAGTAGCCCTCTGGGAATACATTAAGTGAATCTTTGTCTTGCCTAAAATGAATTCCAGATTATCTGAAAGGAACAGATTAATTCTTTTTTGGGGGTCACTGAGCTGCTTAGTAGGAGAATCCAGATTCCCTGACCCCAGCCTGCTGCCTCTAAGCATAGCATGTTGCCTTCCTTACGTTCCAAATCTTGCCTCCATCTCCTGTTGTCCACGCCCCGGGGTTACTGCAGCTCCCACTTCCATGAGGACTTGGCATGGTCAACCGACAGGCAGCCCAGCTAAGCTCCCCGTGACACAGCGAGTTTGTGCATTTCATGTGGTTCTCCTGAGCCTGGAGGTGCTGAGAAAAATCGGGAAGTCAGAAGCAAGGCGCTGCGCTGTGCTGTTGGAAGCATCAGGCCGGGTGGGGGAAACTGATTCTCCTCCTCACCTGCAGCTCAATGACCTTCAACAAGTGCACCCTCTGTTCCAACTGTCTGCAGCTGTGACCTTATAAATTTTACTTTTTCTATATTACAATATACACATGCTCATCATAAAAAAGTTAAGTGAAAGTAATAAAATAATCTTATCACCTGAAATAACTTGCTATTTTAATGTGAGCTTATATAAATTTTTTTCCTTAGGTAGACAATATATATTTGGGTATCTATTTTTATGGTTATAAGGTCATATGATATACACTTGTTTTGTATATATATATTTTTTTGTGTGTGTGATGGTGGTGATGGTGGTATTGGGGATTGAACCCGGAGCAGTCTACCTCTGAACTATACCCCCAGCCCTTCTCGTTTTTATTTTTGCTGAGTTATTTTTTATTTTGAAACAGGGTCTCACTAGGTTGTTGAAAGTCTTGCTATGTTGCTACACCCCCAGCCCCATTTTATTTTTTATTTGGAAACAGGGCTTTGCTAGGTTGCTGAGAGTCTTGCTAAATTGCTGAGGCTGGCTGTGAACCTGCGATCCTCCTGTTTTAGCCTCATGGGTACTGGGATTACAAGCGTGAGCTAGCACGCCCAGCTTACATATTGTTTCTGAATATAATTTTCTGCCACTTCCTGCTAGGTCCTAACTCTTAAGTGTTTTAGAAGTTTTGTGTTGTCTGACTCAAGTCTTACTGACATAACGACAAGCTACCAGATTACGATTGCTTCGCTCTGTGTCCCTCGGTGCATAGGACCAAGACTTCAAATCCCAGAAGAACTTCATCATCAACATGACTTGCAGGTTTTGCTGGCAGCTTCCAGAAACAGATTATGAGTGCTCCAATTCCACCAGCTGCATGACGGTGTCCTGTCCCCGGCAGCGTTACACTGCCAACTGCACGGTGCGGGACCACATTCATTGCTTGGGTAAGTCAGGCAGAGGTCATGGAAGTTTGTGAGCAAGATATTTTTCTTGAAGTTTACTTAAGGGACCTTACCCAGAAATTTGAGGATTCAATTTAAGATATTTAATCATATACCAACAGATTTTTAGAAGTGCCAATCCTCATTAATAAAGTCAATGAACTGGAAGAAAAGCATCCAGAAAACAAGCAATTCTCTTATCTTTTTAAATGTGATATTTGATAAAATAAGAAAAATGTCTAAGATGTAAAACCTAAGAAGACTTTTACTCAACAGCTAAACAACGCTGCTGCACGGTGACCTCCTGAGCACTTTGCCCTGGTCCGCTTGCTCCACCCCCCCGACATAGCTAACCTTTGGAGTTTATCATCCACTTTTTAAAATTTTATGTAGCTTTGTTGTGAGTATCCAATAGAGTATGATGTGCTACTCAATATCTGTATAAAATGACATCAGAGCTGGGCGTGGTGGCGCACGCCTGTAATCCCTGGACTTGGAAGGCTGAGACAGGAGGATTGTAGGTTTGAGGACAGCCTCAGCAACTTAATGAGGCTCTTGGCAACCTAGTGAGGCCCTGTTTCCAAATAAAACTAAAATATAGGGCTGGGGGTGTAGCTCGAAGGTAGAAGGCCCCTGGGTTCAATCCCCAGTACCAAAAGGAAAAAAAAAAAAACAGACATCAGGCTGCAGTCTTCTGGGCCTCTTTCCCCTCAACATTCTGGCTCTAAGATTCATCCACTGTACTTCTCTTATTATTTTTACTAATACAGGTAATCTATTATAAGATTGTATCCGTTTATCCATTCTACTAGGTATTTGAATTATTTGCTGCTTTTAGCTATTGCAGCAACTTTTAAAATTTCCATACATAAGCCAGGCATGGTTGCACATGCCTGTAATCCTAGTACTTGGGAGGCTGAGACAGGAGGATTGCAGGTTTGAGGCCAGCCCCAGCAACTCAGTGAGATGCTGGTTCAAAGTAAAAATGTAAAATCAGGCTGGGGGTGTAGCTCAGGGGTAGAATGCCGTTGGGTTCAATCCCTAGTACCATGTACACACATACACACACACACACACACACACACACACACACACACACCTCCATACATTGCTCCTGGTGCGCATGTGCAGGAGCGTGTCTAAAACACATTCTTCTTCAAGTATTGTTTTCCAGAGTGGTTTACATTCTGGAATTTACATTCCCACCACCAGTGGTAGTGCGGAACTATTCTTAATGATCCAGAGTTTCTTCAGTACGTCTCATCTTTAAGTTTTTTTCTTTTATTAAACATTTCTAGGAGCCGGGCATGGTGGAGCACGCCTGTAATCCCAGTACTTAGGAAGCTGAGAGAGGAGGAGCACAGGTTCAAGGCCATCTCAGCAACTTAGTGAGACCGTTTCAAAATGAAAAAAACTAAAAGGACTGGGCACACACCTCAGAGGTAGAATGCCCCTGGGTTCAATCCCCAGTACCAAAAGAAAAAAAATTAGATATCTTGGATTATATATATATATACATATATGCATGTGTATGTTTATTATGTGCATGGGTATATTTATTTTATTTTTGTGTGTGGAGTAGTGGTGATACTGGGAACTGAACCCAGGTATGTTCTACCTCTAAGCCACACTCCCAGTCCTATTTTATTTTATTTTTTAATTATGAAACAGGGTCTCACTAAGTTGCTGAGGACCTTGCTAAGTTGCTGCGGCTGGCCTCAAACCTGCAGTCCTCTCTGTCTCAGCCTCCCAAGTTCTAGGAGTGCATGAATGTGCCACCACGCCTTGCTGATTCTTTTATATTTTTGATACTAACCTTTGGTGTCCCTAAAACCATTTTCCAGATTTAAGTTTTTCCTCTCCACATTCTTTAGAGTATCTTTTGATGATGAACAAAACTTTTAAAAAATGCGGTTAAAGTAATTAGTCTTTTATAGGTAGCCTTTTGTTTTGTTGTTAAGTCTTTTCCTACCCCAGGCTCATAAGGATGATTTCCTATATTTTCTTTTAAAAATGATAAGGTGGGCCTTTCACAGCTAGGTCTCTAATCGTCCTGGAATTGGTTTTGGTGGGTGGCGTGAGGTAGGCTTATATTGTTCCCACGTGGCTAGCCAGTTTCGTGGCCACCTATGTGACGGCTGTTGTGCGTGGTTTGGGTGTGGTTCTGGTTCTGGTTCTGGTTCCGGTTCTGGCTCTGGACTCTTTCTATTGGATGACGGATCTGCCTCAGCACCACAGTCCTGTTCACTCTTTGCTTCGCCAGAAGTCTTGACGCGTGGGAGGCATTTCACACTCTTCAAATCCATGCTCATAGATGGTAAGGATCTTTTTTGAGCTACTAGCTGTAGTAAACGGATTACTCTAAACAGAGGTGACCTGTTAGATTCTAAACGGCAAGGCCATTCATTTTAGTCAAGTATTTTGTACCATGTTTACACAGGGCTTTTCTTCTCTGTAAGGTAACCGGACTTTTCCCAAGATGCTGTACTGCAATTGGACCGGGGGCTATAAGTGGTCGACCGCTCTGGCTCTAAGGTAAGCCTCGGGCTGAGTGGAGTCTCAGACCTCGGGCTCAGCATGCTGGTCCTTCACTGGATCGTACCACACGCACTAGCCTCTAAGACACGTGGCCAAGGGGGGAGGCGATCAGGCAGCGCCTCTGTGGGGTTGAAGGCAGGCACGGTGGCTTTTCTCCAAGTTACCTGCTCATCCTAGAGATGACTTCACCCAGGCATTGCTGTGGAGTGCTGGAACCAGCCAGGGTTCCCATCCTGAACTTAGGTAAATCAGGAAAATGCCATAGACTAAAATATGTAGCTTTAATGTTTAATTTTAAGTAAGTGCTCAATACTGAAAACTGAAAAAAAAACAAAACAGAACATTTAAAAATTACCTGAAATTTTATCATCCACACAATTGTAGACCTATAATTCTTACATTAAAATGTATTAATATTGTTAAACTTTTCTACAGGACTGTACCCACTCTTCCAACCAAAGGGAAAGGCAGATGGGGCCCTGGTTAAATGATTAATTAAAAAGTTATAGCCGGGCATGGTGGCACATGCCTGTAATCCCATTATCTGGGAGACTGAGACAGGAGGAACGCAGACTTGAGGACAGCATCAGTAACTTAGTGAGACTCTAAGCAACCTCACAAGACTGTGTTTCAAAACCAAAAATAAAAAGTGCTGAATGCCCCTGGGTTCAATCTCCAGTACTACAATTAATAATAATAGTAATAAATAATAATAAGTTATGCTATCTATAGTTGAAGTCTTAGAGCCTGAGACCCTACAGGCTGTGGTGTATGACATAGGACAGGATTTCTCAACCTTCTCACTGTTGACATTTTGAGCCAAAGAAGTCTTTGTGGTGTGGCTGTCCTGTGCATAATAGAATGTTTAGCAGCATCCCCACCCTCTACCTATTGCCAGTTGTCAGCAACACCCCCACCCAAGCTGGGGTTATCAAAATGTCTCCAGATATGGCCCAATGTCCCCTAGGGGGCAAAGTTGCCCCTTGTTGAGAACTGCTCACATTAGGGTTTGGGCTGATCAGAAGGTATAACTGGAAAGTAAAAGAGGAATCCAAGATAGGATATTAGATAAAACAAAATAAGACTCGATAACTGGCCATACATGGTCTTTGTCAGCAGTGGTTCAAATTAAAATTAACAACTGACTTTAATAAAAAAAAAAAACACTAACTTAGCCAGGTGTGGTGGCTCACACCTGTAATCCCAGTACTTGGGAGGCTGAGACAGGAGGATCACAGATTTGAGACCAGCTTCAGCAACTGAGTGAGACCCTCAACACCTTAGAGAGACCCTGTTTCAAAATAAAAATGAAGCCAGGTGTGGCGATACATGTCTGTTATCCCAGTACTTGGGAGGCTGAGACAGGAGGATCGCAGGTTCGCAGCCAGCCTCAGCTACTTAGGCCCCCCACAACTTAGTGAGACCCTGTTTCAAAATAAAGAATAAAATAGGGCTGGGGTGTGGCTCAGGTTGCCCCTGGGTTCAGTCCTCAGTACCACAAAAAGTAAGGAAGGGAAAGAAGAGGGAGGGGAAGGGAAGGGCTGGGGGTGTAACTCAGAGAGAACACCCCTGGGTTCAGTCATCTCCAGTTCTACCAAAAAAAAATCTCTTAAACTTAGAATGATTATAGGCTTATAGAAAAGTGGCAGAAATGGTAGAGTTCCTCGCGAGCCCCTCTCCAGCCTCCCCCACATTGTTACCACCGCACATTGCTATGGTACATTTAATGACTGACTTAGAAAAGTTTCCTTCTCCGAGCTCAGCGTAATTTTTCACAATATTCACAGTACATGAATCCTATCTTGGGGTGTGCTCCAAAGTGCAGTCACCCTTGGTATCCTGGGGCGTTGGTGTCCCCTGCATACTCAAGTCCCTTATATAAAATGGTATAGTGTTTGCATAGAGCCTATGTACATTTTCACATATACTTTAAATCACTTCCAGATAGATGATTCATAGTACCTAAAACAGTGTGAGTGCTGCATACATGGTTGTTATTTAGGGAGGAAGGATAAGAAACATCTGTACATGTTCAGTAGAGACGCACTTTTCCCCCAAATGGCTTTTGTCCGTGGTGACAGCCTCCTGTGGACACAGGCCGCTGTGCCCCGCGCTAGGGGAGGTGTAGGTGAACGGCGTCAGCCGCAGAGGTGGCCACGCTGGGGATCATCGGAGCTGCCTCGGGGGTACTGGTCTCTTCACATCCAAGTGTGTTTGGGAATTTGTCCCAATATTGTTAGATCTTAGAATCTGAAGGAACTTTAAAAGTTAGTAATTCATAACACTAAAGAAGAGTGACTGAAAAAAAAATTAGACCACTTGCTGTGGGTCAGCCCCGTGCGGTAGATGCCTCAGGACTCCAACTCGCAGCCGCACATCCGCACGCTTCCTGTCAGATCACGTCCCTACTTTGATTAGAAAGCAATGCGAGCTGGGCGTGGTGGGCCACTCCTTTAATCCCAGTACTTGGGGGCTGAGACAGGAGGATTGCAGGTTCAAAGCCAGCTTCTGCAACTTCATGAGGCCCTCCACAAATTAGCAAGACCCTGTTTCAAATAAAAAATAAAATAGAGCTAGGGGTGTAGCCCAGAGGTAGAATAATGCCCCTGGGTCCCATCCCCAGTACATACATGCATACATACATACATACATACAGTAGGGCTGGGGGTATAGCTTAGAGGAAATAAATAAATATAAATAAATGAATGAATAAATAAATAAATGAATAAAGTAGGGCTGGGGGTGTAGCTCAGAGGTAGAGTGCCCCTGGGTCCCATCCCTAGTGTCACACACGCACACAATAAGCAATGAGATGGGTTATTTTTCTTTAAGATTGAAAACATTAGATTTCAGTACAGCTATACATTGTGTGTTTGTGTATTTATTTTTCTTGGTGCTGAGGATTGAACCCAGGGCCTGTGCTGAGCCATATGCTTAATCTTGATAAACAGTCTTCTTGACCCGTGACTGGTGGTGTGAATCTGTGAAATGGTCTAGCTGTCTTATGACACCCTAAGGCTGTCCTGCAGGCGGGGCTTGGGTGTCCCCGGGCCGCACTCACGGCGCCACTTTGCTGTTGCAGCATCACGCTCGGGGGCTTCGGCGCAGACCGCTTCTACCTGGGCCAGTGGCGCGAAGGCCTGGGCAAGCTCTTCAGCTTCGGCGGCCTGGGCATCTGGACGCTCATCGACGTCCTGCTCATCGGGGTCGGCTACGTGGGGCCCGCGGACGGCTCTCTGTACATTTAGCGCGGTATGCGCTTCAGAGGCGCGAGCGATGTATGATTTAATGTACAGCATCTGTACTTTGCTTGCCTTGATAAAGGTAAAATAAAGACGTGAAACACTGAACCATGCTAACCTGGAATTTGCTTTTATTTGCCTGAGATATTTTTTTCTGTGAAAAAATGTAAACTGAAAGCCAGAAGAACAAATTCTGCAGTGACTGAAAGTCCGTTTAATTCCTGTGATGTTGGTTTGTGAACGTCCTGTGTTGAGAAGCCTTTCAGCTGCGATTGCAGAAAACCTGCTGGGCATTTATTCTGTGACCTAAATGAAGTTGTGTACATACGCTTCGCTTCAGTCATCTGTAAGCTCTGCAGTATAGTCTGGTCTTTATAAAGTTAAATACAGAACTTCTGTGTCTAGTTGCCATGCTTTAAATTTTGTTAGTAGTGTAGAGGGATAAGTACTGAAAAATAAAATGACAAGTTACTTTAAAAAAATATTGTAGACCTGTTTTCTGTACTAAAATATCTGTGTGGGAGGTGGGGAGAGAAGAGACTGGGGATTGAACCCAGGGGTGTTCTACCTCCAACCTACATCCCTAGCCCTTTTTGTTGTTTTGAAACAGGGTCTTGCTAGGTTGCTGAGAGTCTTGGTAAATCGCTGAGGCTGGTCTCAAACCTCTGATCCTCCTTTCTCAGCCTCCCAAGTACTGGGATTACAGTCATGCGCCACCATGCCCAGCTAAAATATCTTGAATAGTCATAAAGACTTACCTTTATTATTAAAAGTAAAATGTTTATTTTCAGGACATTGCTCCTTTCCAACAGAGTCATAATTGGCTGGCTTATTGACACAGTGGAAGTATTGGAAAATATGTTTCAGTGTGATAAATGTTTTTGAGTCCTTATAGGTCTGTTGTGGACCCTTTGTTGGATAGAAAAGCAATTATTAATCCAGAGTGGGCTTTACTCAGACTGCTTTTGAAATACTTGAAGATTCTTAACACTCTTTCAAATTTGGTTTCGCTTTTCAAACATTCTTTAATAGCCAGAAGACCTAACCTCCATATCAGATCTAGAAGCTATAAAATATCTTTTGAGTGTATCTCCATGAATCTCGTGGGACGGACTCTTATTTTCTTCTCCAGATTATTTACCAGTGACAGGCTACCTTTGCATCACTTTGGTGTAGTAACCTGCCTTTGGCGAACTGACCTCGTTGAAGCACAGAATCCTCAACTGGGTGTGTTTGGGTGCAGTGGAGAGCGGTGCCGGCTCTGGTCACTAGGGGGCGCGTCCCGGCTACATTTGCTTCCCCACCTAGTTCCAAAGCAGCCAATCAGAAGTTCCTTTTTTCCAGAACTCGTCCCTGAGCCTGGGGCAGTACTTGTGGATAGGCATAGCCCAGTTTGTGTGGACTTTTCTTTGCAAGGGCAGATGAATACTTTTTCTTATCCATGAGTCTATTGGTTGAGCAGGTGTTTCTTTAGAAAAGTACCTTTAACAGCAAGAAGCAGCCCCTTTGTTAACTATAATAGATGTCCTCTGAATCGCCTTATTAGCTCTACATAGAAGAGAATCTGCAGCATTTCCCTGTTGAGCAGCCGCACGCGGTGGGGCCAGAGAGTGGGCGTGATGGGAAGTCACTGGCTGCTGTGCACACTGCTCCCGGAGGTTAAGCAGCAGCTTCAGCTGTTGACCATCTTTATGGCTTTCAGACCTGAGCTAAATAATGAAGCTGCAGTGTCTGATAGGCAGAGGCTCAATTATTCAGAATCCTTGGAAGGAGACAGGAATGATGAACTGGTTCTTAAACACTAACACGTTTGTGTAAGGGGACAGCCCGTGGCACTTAAAGGATAGAAGCCATTCAGGTGTTTCCGTGAAGGATTTGGTGGAGTCACTGGTCTCGGAGCCAGAGAACTGGTAAGAAATGAGATTTCCAAATACAGTTTAACAAATTTATGAATGATAGATTCATACATGACCCCTTTAAAGAAATTGTACCTTGTTTAAAGGATAAAAATACACTTTCCGTATTTAAAATTAGGGCATATTGTACTTAAAATACAATTTCTTTTTTTGTGTGTGTGGTACTGGGGATTGAACCCAGGGGCATTCTACCTCCGAGATACACCCGTGAGGTCCAGTGTGATCTCTTGCAAATCCCAGGGCCTCTGCTGGCAATAGAATGCAGGTCTGGCTTCAGGTTCTGTTCCTAGGCTGTCTTAGCCCGTTTGGGCTGCTATAACAAAACACCCTGACCTTGATGCTTATACACAACAGAAAACTACTCAGAGTTGTGGAGGCTGGAAGTCCAAAACCAAGGTGCTGGCAGATCCAACGTCTGGTGAAGACCTCCTCTGCACGGCACCCCATTTCTGTGTCTTCACACAGTGTCTGTGGAGGGTCTCTCTGGGGCCTTTTTAATAAGCCCACTCATCCCTCCATGAGAGCTCTGCCCCTATGACTTAATCACCCCCAGAGGCCCACCTCCTCAGACCATCACCTTAGGGAGGTAGGATTTCAACATTAATATTGGGGGGACACAAACATTTAGAGCATTTGTGCTCTGAGTTGTACCCAGGGACTATTAGGGAACCTGTTTACACAGGTTGGGAACCGTATCAGTCCACCCTCCTCTGTTGATGGTTCTCTAGATATTCAGGATTTATCACTGCGGCTGCTGTCTGTCATTATTTTGTCTCTGTATCTCTTTTGTCAGCACTCTTGCATTTAGCCCAGTAACTCCTCACAGGAAGGTGCTGGATTGTTTATGTTACCACTATTGCCCCTGGCACAATGTCTTCTTGCACACAGGCCCTCATCTCTCTGCTGACTGAGGTTTTGAAGGAGTAGTGTAGGATCCCAGGGCAGTTGAGGTGACTGTAGCAAGATAAGATAGAGAAATTGGCTTTGGGTAAATATTTATCTATAGCACCATGTTAATCTGATTCCTGCAATTTGCTGAGAAACAATTCTGGTTGATGGAGCTTATAAAAAGATACTTTGAAAAGATCTTATTGCCTTCAGAATTAGAAATGTAAAAATATCTTCTCTAGGCTACACCACTTTGTTTCACTGTGCTTTTTTTTTTAATACCTTATGGTAGGATTGCATTTAAATTTGGTGCATTATCAGCTAAGGAATTTGCAAGTGATTTTAATGCGTCCCATAAGCGACAAGTTTTGGAAAATGAGCTGAAACCGGCACAGCTTTTCAAAGACAACATGAAGTGAGCTCAGAAATGGAGACAGACTTCGTACCCCGCCCTAAGCTTCCCCTCTGGCTGCGCCATGTCCACGGGAAGCACATTCCATTCAGGAGGACGCGTCCCAAGAACATAAAGCATATATTAGTTAAATGGCTTTTTGGTTCCTGTGTGTGATGACGATCGAATCCAGGGCCTCACACCTGCCAGGCAAAGGCTCTGCCACTGAGCCCTCTCCCCAGCCCTTATATATATATATATATATACTTACCATATACATGTTATTTTAATAAAGGCAGTAAAATGATTCCTATATATCCATGATTACACAGCTACCTTTTGTGTGTGTATGTGGTAAGAGCACTTACAATCTACTCTTAGCAAAATTGCAGTATAGAAATGGGCGTGGTGATGCACGCTTGTAATCCCAATACTTGGGAGGCTGAGACAGGAGGATCACAGGTTCGTGGTCAGCCTCAGCAACTTGTGAGGCCCTCTGCAACTTAGTGAGACCCTGTTTCAAAATAAAGAATAAAAATAGGGCTGAGGATGTAGCTTGGAGGTAGAATGCCTCTGGGTTCAATCCCCAGTACCACACACACACAAAAATACAATACTATAATCCACTTGCTGCGTATTATATCTGTAAATTAATGTTTTATATATATGTATATGTATGTGTGTATATATATGTATACACACACACATATATATATATGTGTGTGTATATATATATACATTTATTTATTTATTTTTGGGGATTAAACCCAGGGCCTTGCACATACTAGGTAAGTATTCTACCACTAAGCTACACCCCCAGCCCCTGTGTTAGTTTTCTAATCTATAAGAATTTGGTATAAATTCTTAGATTTGACATATTGATATTATCTTCTATAAACAGATTGTTTTATGCAAAATAAGGAAGCTTTGCTTGAAATACTTGGACATAATTTACCAGAATACTCCATGAAGGCAGGCAGGACTCTGATTGTCTGCTGTAGTCCACCTTTTATTAATTTACTTTTTGTGGTAATAGGGATTGAACCCAGGGACATTCTACCTCCAAGCTACATCCTCAGCCCTATTTTCTTTTCTTTATTTATTATTTTAAAACAGGGTCTCACTAAGTTGCGGAGGGCCTCATTAAGTTGCTGAGGCTGGCCTCAAACCTGCGATCCTCCTGTCTCAGCCTCCCAAGCACTGGGATAACAGGTGTACACCACCGAGCCTGGCCTGTAGTCCCGCTTTGAGAGCTCTGCCCAACACATAGCAGGGGCACAGGGATTGATGCATGGATAATGAGGAATCTCTGAGAATAAGATAAGAACCTAAAAATTGCCCGGCATGCCGGGCGTGGTGGCGCACGCTTGTAATCCCAGTACTTTGGGAGGCGGAGACCGGAGGATCCGGGTTCGCGGCCAGCC
>PVJS01050284.1:0-14370 GCA_004027185.1 Glis glis | reverse complement strand
TGATGTTGGCTGTGGGCCTATTGTATATTGCCTTTATGATATTGAGGTATGTTCCTTCTATTCTGATTCTCTGCAGTGTTCTTATCATGAATGGGTGTTGGATTTTGTCAAATGCTTTTTCAGCGTCTATTGAAATGATCACGTGATTTTTTTCTTTAGTTCTGTTTATGTGGTGGATTACATGGATTGTTTTTCGTATGTTGAACCAGCCTTGCATCCCTGGTATAAACCCCACTTGGTCATGATGCATGATTTTCGTGATGTGGTTTTGAATGTGCATTGTGAGTATTTTGTTTAGAAGTTTTGCATCTGAGTTCACCAACGATATAGGTCTTTAGTTTTCTTTTCTTGAGCTGTTTTTAGTTGGTGTTGGTATTAATGTGATGTTGGCTTCATAGAATGTATTTGGGAGAGTCCCGTTTCTTTCTATTTCACGAAATAGATTGAGGAGTATTGGGATTTGTTCTTTTGTAAAAGTTTTATAAAATTCACCTGGGAAACCATCTGAGCCTGGGCTTTTCTTTGATGGTAGGCTCTTTATTGCTGCTTCAATCTCTTTAATTGCTATTGGTTGATTTAAATTTTCTATATCATCTTGATTCTACTTAGGGAAGTTGTACATGTCTAGAAATAGGTCATTTTCTTGTAGGTTTTCCATTTTGTTGGAGTATAGTTTTTTAAAGTAGTTTCTGATAATCCTCTGGATTTCCATGCTGTCGGTGGTAATAACATCTTTTGTGTCTCTTATTTTAGTAATTTGGGTTGATTCTCTCTTTCTTTTGGTTAGGTTGACTAGTGCTTTATCTATTTTGTTTATTTTTTCAAGGAAACAGCTTTTGGTTTTGTTGATTTTTTGTTTTTTTTTTATTTTCTACTTCATTGATTTCTGCTCTGATTTTAATAATTCCCTGTCTTCTGCTGGCTTTGGGGTTAGACTGTTCCTGTTTTTCAAGGGCTTTGAGGTGTGTCATTAGGTTATTTATTTGGTGATTTTCTGTCCTTCTTATGTGGGCACTCAGTGCTATGAATTTTCCTCTTAATACTGCCTTCAGGGTGTCCCAGAGATATTGATATGTTGTGTCTCTGTTTTCATTTGTTTCTAGGAATTTCTTAATTTCTACCCTATTTCTTCTCTGACCCATTCCTCATTCAGCAGTGTGGTGTTCAGTCTCCACATTGTTTATGAGGTTTCTCTGCGTCTTCTTATAGTTGATTTCTAGTTTCATTCCATTATTGTCTGAAAAGACACAGGGGATTATGTCGCATTTTTTGAACTTGCTAGTACTCACTTTGTGGCCTAGGATATGGTCTATTTTAGAGAAGGTTCCATAAGCAGCTGAAAAAAATGTGAATTCAGCTGTAGTTGAGTGGAATATTTTGTATGTGTCTACTAAGTCCATTTGGTTTATGGTGTTCCTTAGGTCTAAGGCATCTCTACTAGCTTTTGTCTTGAAGAATGATCTAGTGGTGTGAGAGGGATGTTAAAGTCTCTCAATATTATTGTATTGGGATCTATGTGTGATTTAATGTCACAAAGAGTTTCTTTTATGAAAGTGGTTGCACCTATGCTTGGGGAATAAATGTTGACTACTGTTATATCCTCTTGCTGGATTGTTCCTTTTACCAGTAAGAAATGACCTTCTTTGTCTCTTCTTATAAGTTTAGGTTTGAAGTCTAATTTGTCTGATATCATAATTTCTACTCCTGCTTGTTTTCAAGTTCCTTTAGTGTGAATTACCTTGCTCCATCCCTTCACTTTTAGTTTGTGTGTATCTTTACTTGTAAGGTGTGTTTCTTGCAGGCAGCATATAGATGGATTGTGACTTTTAATCCATTTTTGCCACCTTATGTCTTTTGACTGGGGAGTTGAGTCCATTTATATTCAGTGTGATTATTGAGAGATGGGTTTTAATTCCTAACATTTTGTGATTTAATTTCTGTTTGAGGTAGTGTTTATTCTTTGCCTAGTTGTTTGTTTGATGGAAATCACTGTTTCTATTGTTCTGGCATTTCTTTATGATTTCTTCTTTGTAATTAATCTATCTCTTTGAGTATTTTCTCTAGTGCTGGTTTGGAAGGCATAAAGTGTTTCAGCTTTTGTTTGTTGTGGAAGGTTTTTGTTTCCCTGCCAAATTTGATAGATATCTTTGCTGGGTAGATAAATCTTGGCAGGAAGTTGTTTTCTTCCAGAGTTTGGAATATATTACTCTAGGCCCTCCTGGCTTTCCTGAGTTGGTTTGGAAGGTCGAGAGTGTTCCTTATTGGTTTGCCTCTGAATGTTACTTGATCTTTTACTCTCGCTGCCTTTAAGATTCTCTCCTTGGCCTCTACATTAGTTAATTTGATTATTATGTGGCATGGTGAACCTCTTCTCTGATATTGTCTATTAGGGGTTCTACATGTTTCCTCTACCTGTGTGTCGACCTCTCTATGTTTGGAAAATTTTCTAATATTACTTCTCTGAATAGATTATTGATTCCTTTAGTTTCAGCTTCTATTCCCTCTTCTATGCCTATTATTCCTAGGTTTGCTCTTTTAAGACTGGCTGAGATCTCTTCAATGTCCAATTCATGTTGCCGAATTGCTTTTTCTAATTTATATACTATGCGTTCATTTTTGGAGAGATCATCTTCTAAGAGTGAGATTCTGTTTTCCATGTGGTCTAGTCTATAGTTGATGGTCTGTATTGATGCCTTTATTTCAATTATTGCATCCTTCACTTCCTTCAGAGCTTCTTTTTCATTCCTGTTCAGGGTGTCAGAGTCTTTGTTTATTTGATCCTTCATAACTTTTAGGCTTTCTCTGAATTCTTTTCGGAAATCCTGTATCATTTCTAATTGTCCTGGCAATCTTTGCACTTCTGTGTTGTCAGGTTCTGTTGTTGTGGAATTGTGGGAGCTCATTGTTTCTTTGCTTTTCTTCCTTTTCGTGATTTCAGGTCTCTTATGTTTATACCTTTGTTACTTTTGGTAGCTCTCTCTCCCTCACTCTGTAGGTTTCCTATGTCTAATCTCTCTCCCTTTATAGTTTCTTATCCTGGAGGTAGATAGTTGCTACTAGGTGAGCCTTAAAGGTGAATAGCCTTTATTGAATGGTTATTCTCAGTTGCTTGGTATATTGTCCATTTTCAGGCCCAATTCTTGGTCTCCTTCAGTGATTGGGACCCTTGCCTGGTGCCTCTCACTACCTGTGCAGGTGATCAGCGCCTCTATTGCCCCTCTCCTTTTAGCGTGGGTCTCCACGTTCTCCACTTGGTCTGTCCCTATGTCTCTCTCTGTCTACACCTATGGCAGGTGTAACCAACAGGGGGCTCTGGGCTTGTGTCTCTCTTTGCATACAGAAGCAGCACTTGTCGCTTTGACCCAATTCTGTGCAAACATGGAACTCCATGTTTTCCCCAGAGAGGGCTGGTTTGGTCCAATTTTCCCCAGGTTACCACAACTGCATGACTTGTGGCAGTCCCCAGGGATTCTCTAAAGGTGCTGTGACCCGCAGGCTACAAGTCTTTCCCACCCAAATGTCACCATGGACTGTCTGCTTATCCATGCGTCTACTGCATCCCACAGCACACCCCAATCCCACCTCCACCGGGGCAATCTGCACAGTGTCAGACCCCACGAGTCCCTGTGGCCACACTGGGTGATCTCCACCTGAGGCAGCTCATTGACTTACGGTCATGTTGAGTAGTGCTCTTAATCTCTGCTGGGAGGGGGTTGGTTCAGTGGCTGCCACAGGTTCTGGTCAGTTCTCCAGGTACTGGAGACTCTGCCAAGCATGGATCAAACTGCTGGTTGCTTTTGTCGCTGATGCTCTGCAGTTGCTGGTCTTACAACAGGTCCCTGGCTTCTTTGTTGGTGGCCTGCAGAAGTCGCAATGCCGATAGCCGCCGGCGTGGTCTGACCAAGATGGCGCCACTGCCACTTCTGCTGATGCAGCAGTTCGGGTCTGTATCATGCGTGGAGCGAGTTACTGCTTGCCTTCACTGCTGCTATTGTGCAGTTGTTGGATTCACAACAGGTTGCTGGCATCTCCATTGGTCTTGTGTGGAAGCTACAATGCTGGTAGCTGCTGGTAAGGTCCTGCCAAAATGGCGCCACTGCAGCCACTGTTGCCAGTGGGATTGAACCCAGGGGCATTCTACCTCTGGGCTACACCCCTAGCCCTACTTTTTGTTCTTTATTTTGAAACAGGGTCTCACTAAGTTGCGGAGAGCCTCACTAAGTGGCTGAGGCTGGCTGTGAACCCGGATCCTCCAGTCTTAGCCTCCCAAATACTGGGATTGCAAGCATGTGCCACCACACCCGGCTCTATCTATATATTATTTTTTAAAAAGAATTATTTTCCTCAATTAGTGGGAGGTGAGCATAATGAAGAAAAATTTTGGTTCAGTGGGAACAGTTGCAATGCTGGAGTCAAATTTACTTATTTATGTTCTGCTTCATCCTGCAAATTATTTAAGCCACTCTATGAAAGAAGATATCATACATCCAAGTCAGCAATTTGAGCAAAATGGAAAATAAAAGTGAAAAATAACAAATATAGGTGAAGGTATTTCACAGTTTATATGATCGAAGCTTCCTTTATGCGAACTAGAAGTGGGCCATAGATTTGGCTTTGAGCTTTCAGCTTATCAAGGTAGAGAATTATTGACTCAAGGTCCATAGAATGAAAACAAATCTGTTGCTCAGGAAAAGTACTACTACTCTATACTGAGTAGCGAGAAAAATTTGAGTGAAAATGTCAGTAAACATTTACAAGCTGGGAAAGGTATTGAGGAGAAAGTATTTGAGACTTATGGGCATCACCTTTAATTAATTTCTTGAAGGGCATTACATATAAAATGCAACAACTAACACTTTATTATTAAAATTACTAAAATTGGAATTAAACTGCCTACCCAAAACAAAACAAGTAAATCTAAATAGAAAACCTTTAAAATGATTACCCAAATTAATGGAAAGGAAACTTTTACTTTTATGGTTGTAAAATGACATACCAATCTAAATTGAATAGTAGTAAAATTTTATGTAGTAGTATAAATATTTGTAGATCTTAGAAGTAGATCTTTTATTATTATAAAGTCTCTCTGGTGATTATTCAAAAGAGTCAAAGCAAAGTGACACTGAAACATCACTCTCTTTACATATTTAAATTTCATTTTTAAATGGGAAGGCTGCCTATTTGTGACTTAGTCATTCTCTTTCTTGGTTTTGGCTTAAGCTTAGAGCAGAATAGGGACCATTACAATATATGGTCCTTATAATGTGGACCATTTATAGTCTGAAACTGTTTTTTTGTTTGTTCGTTTATTAACAAACATTATAGACTTAAACTCATCAAAGAGTCAGTTGTGTATATAAATGCTGGTATTTAAACATTAGCTTACTTTTTTTCTTATTTTATCCTCCATTCAACTTTTTTTCTTGTCATTTTACAACCACGACTTAAATCAACCTGAAAGATGGATTCAACCATACTCTTAGGTCCACAAAAATATAATTCAGTGAATCTTTTTGTTGACTTTGACAAGCGTGGACTGGGGAAGGAGAAAGGCAGGTATTGATCATGACAGATGGGGACTAAGAACACCTTGGCAAAGAGTGAGGATAGCTTTTTCTTTTGCACAAGAGAGATGGAAGAAATTGAGAAAACTTTGAAGAATGGATGGTGCAGCTAGGAGGAAGAGAGATAAAGAGGTTCTGAGCACATGGTTTCTATATACTGATAAAACTGAGATCTACCCTACTGGGTTCCAGACATGTGAGGCCAATGGTACACAGAGCATCTTATCTGGTTCCATAGTTTGGCAATTATGAATTATGCAGCTATAAACATAGATATGCATGCATTGCTATAGTAGTCTGGTTTCAATTCTTTGTCAAAAGTGCCAATTTCTGAACCCATGGCCCCAGAGATTCTGAATCAGAAGTTTGGGGAAAGCAAGGCCATTGGGAAGGACCAAAATAATATAGTTTAGAAGTTCAGCTCAAGTAGATCAGATGCAGGTGATTCACAGACAACATTTTGCATATCCTTTTTCAGTCTACTTCCTCTTACTTTTACACATGTACATGATCACAAGAATGTTTTTTTTATTCCAAAATCAACACATTCAAAAGCAACCCATGCCACCCATTCTTTCACTATGTCAAATACCAATCTTGTCTGTCTTCCTCTTTCTCTCTGTCCATATCTGTTTGTATATCACTTTTATTTCCATAAAAGGGTAACTATGAAATACACTATACTGTGCTTTTTCTTTGTTACTTACTAACACATCTTGGAGTCCTTTCTACAACCAGGAGTGTATACATACTCAGAACATTCTTTTCAGTGGCTGCATAGCATTAACGAATTTCATGCACCAAACATTAGTTAACTATTGCTTTAGTGATATAAATTTAGATGGTTTCTCTTTTTCTCTATTACAAGAAAACATACGATGAACCTTCTTATACAAATATTGGTGCACATAAAGAGTATGTCAATGGAGTAAAATCTTACAGATATATCTATTGAATTAAGAACTAAGTGTGTTTTTAAGATTGTAATTAATTGTTGAAAGTTTTTTCTTTAACATATCTACAGTAAATCCTAAATGGGATAAGAATACTTTTCTCCTAAGCTTCAGCAGTATCAGATATGATCTAACTTAAAAATTTTTGTCAAGACCAGAAATGAAAAAAGTATTTTGACTTATATTTATTTACTTATAAATAGGTATGTTCTTTTTGTTTATAAGTCCACTATATCTTTTTAAAAGTATAAATCATATGATCATAGCTCTGACCATTTTTCTGTTAGCTTTCTGTTTGCTATTTGATATAGTTTTATGAGTACTTAGGCAATTTATAAGTTATTTTTCATGACATCTAGTTTGAAAATCCTTTTCAAAAGCATTATGCTTTGACATTTCCTTTTTTTTTCTTTTTTATTGGAACATTGTAATCATACCTCTTGATGCAGTTCAGGGTGATAGAGGAAAACATGCACACAGAACTCATTAAGCCCTCCCCCAGTTTCCACCCCACTCCCTATCCTTCCCCACCTTCCTGTGCTCAGCACCGTGATTGGCTTTGATAAATTTGTGTATGTACATCATGTCCATTTAGGTGTTTCCCTCTGCAAGTCTTCTCCCCTTCCATTTCCCTCAGGTCCCCTCCTTCACTCCACTGAGGTTTCTCCTTTGTCTGGAGTCTCTCCTGTGTTCCATTTTCTCCCTAGCCTCTGCATATGAGGGAGAACATTCGACCTTTCATTTTTTGTGGTTGACTAATCTCACATCCTTGCCAGCTTTTATTATTGTTTGTGTTTTTAAAGATTGCCATTCTAATTGGGGTTAGATGAAATCTCAGGGTAGTTTGATTTGCATCTCTCTGATTGCTAATGATGTTGAACAGTTTTTCATACATTTATTGGCCATTTGTATTTCTTCTTCTGTAAAGTGTCTATTTAGTTCACTTCCCCATTTTTTGATTAGGTTGTTTGTGTTTTTAGCAGTGAATTTCTTGAGTTCTCTGTATATTCTAGATGTTAGTCCTCTATCAGAGGAGTAGCTGGCAAGAATCTTCTCCCATTCTGTCAGCTCTCTGTTGAGGTTCTTGATAGTTTCCTTTGCTGTGCAGAAGCTCTTCAGTTTAATGCAATCCCACATATTGATCCTCTTTTTAACTTTTTGTGTCTTTGGAGTCTTGTTAAGGAAGTTTTTGCCTGTGCCTATGTGTTGAAGAGTTGGACTTATGACCTCTTCAAGTAGTTGCAAGGTCTCTGGTCTAATTTCCAGGTCTTTGATCCATCTTGAACTGACTCTTGTGCAGGGTGAGAAAGTGGGATTTATTTCCATTTTTCTGCATGTGGTTAACCAGTTTTGACAACACCACTTGTTGAAGAGGCTCTTTTTTTCCAGTGTATGTTTTTGGTTCCATGGTCAAAAATCATTTGGCTGTAAGTGTGTGGATTTGTTTCTGAGTTTTCTCTTCTGCTCCATTGGTCTATGTGTCTGATTTTGTGCCAGTACCATGCTGTTTTTATTACTATGGCTCTGTCGTGTAGTTTGAAGTCAGGTGTTTTTGTTACTATGGCTCTGTAGTATAGTTTGAAGTCAGTTATTGTGATGCCTCCTGCATGGTTTATTGCTGAGAACCATTTTGGCTATTCTGGGTTTTTTTTTTTTTGCTGTTCCATATGAACTTAAGGACTGATTTTTCTAGGTCTATAAAGAATGATTATGGTATTTTAGTGGGGATTACATTGAATCTGTAGATCAGTTTTGGAAGGATGGCCATTTTGATGATATTTGTTCTGCCAATCCAAAAGCATGGAAGATCCTTCCACCTTCTAAGATCTCCTTCCATTTCTTTTTTAAATGTTTTATAATTTTCATTGTAGAAGTCTTTTACCTCCTTGGTTAGGTTTATTCCTAAGTATATTATTGTTTTTGAGGTTATTATGAATGGAAATATTTTCTGGATTTATTTTTCAGTGGATTTATGGTTGGCATATAGAAAAGCTTCTGATTTTTTTAGATTAATTTTGTATCTGCACACTTCGATGAATTTGTTAATCAGTTCTAAATGTCTTTTGTTTGAGTTTATTTGGTCTTGTAAATATAAAATCATGTCATTGGCAAATAGAAATAACGTCAGTTCTTTTTTTCCTATTTATATTAGTTTGATTTCCTTCTCTTGCCTTATTGTTCTGGCTGGAGTCTCAAGTAATATATTGAAAAGGAGTGGTGTTAGTGGGCATACTTGTCTTGTTCCTGATTTTAAAGGGAACTTTCATAGTTTTCCCCCATTCAATATGATGTTGGCTGTAGGTTTATTGTATATTGCCTTTATGATGTTGAGGTATATTCCTTCTATTTTGATTTTCTGCAGTGTTTTTTTAGCATGAATGGATGTTGGATTTTGTTAAGTGCTTTTTCAGTGCCTATTGAGATGATCAAGTAATTTTTGTCCTTTGTTCTGTTTATGTGATGAATTACATGGATTGTTTTTCATATGTTGAACCCGTCTTGCATCCCTGGGATGAACCCGACTTGGTAATGGTGTATAATGTTCTTAATGTGGTTTTGAATGCTTGTTGCATTCAATGATATTTGTCTGTAGTTTTCTTTTCTTGAGCTATCTTTATTTGGTTTTGATATTAATGTGATGCTGGCTTTATAGAATGTGTTTGGAACAGTCCTGTCTCTTTCTATTTCATGGGATAGATTGAGGAGTATTGGGATTAGTTCTTCTATAAAGGTTTTATAAAATTCACCTGGGAAACCATCTGGGTCTGGGCTTTTCTTTGATAGTAGGCTCTTTATTGCTGTTTCAATCCCTTTGCTATTGGTCGATTTAAATTTTCTATATCTTCTTGATTCAATTTGGGAAGTTTGTATGTGTCTACAAATCTGTTATTTTCTTCTAGGTTTTCCATTTTTTTGGAGTATAGCTTTCCAAAGTAGTTTCTGATATTCCTGTGCTCTCTGTGGTAGTATCACCTTTTTCATCTCTTATTTTAGTAATCTGGGTTGAGTCTCACCTTCTTTTGGTTAGGTTGGCCAATGGTTTATCTATTTTGTTTATTTTTTTGAGAAGCCAGCTTTTGGTTTTGTTGATTTTTTGTATTTTTTTCTCTACTTCATTGATTTCTTCTCTGATTTCCTGTTTTCTACTGGCTTTGGGATTAGACTGTTCCTGCTTTTGAAGGGTTTTGAGGTGTGTCATTACATTGTTTATTTGATGATTTTCTGTTCTTCATATGTAAACACTCAGTGCTATGAATTTTCCTCTTAATATTGCCTTCAAAGCGTCCCAGAAATTTTGATATGTTGTGTCTATTTTCATTTGTTTCTAGGAATATTTTTATTTCAATCCTTATTTCTTCTATGGCCCATTCCTCATTCAGCAGTGTGGTATTCAATCTCCAGGTATTTATGAAATTTCTCTGGGTCTTCTTATTGTTGATTTCTAATATTCTATTATAGTCTGAAAATATGCAGGGGATTATATCACATTTTTTTAATTTGCTAGTGCCCAGAATATGGTGTATTTTGGAGAATATTCTGTGAGTAGCCAAAAAGAATGTGTATTCAGCTGTAGATGGATGGAATATTCTGTATGTGTCTAGCAGGTCCATTTGGTTTATAGTGTTCTTTAGATCTGAGGCATCTTTGCTGATTTTTTGGTCTGGAAGATTGGTCTAGTGGTGTGAAAGGATGTTGAAGTCTCCCAGTATTATTATGTTGGGATCTATTTGAGACTTAATATCACAAAGAGTCTGTTTCATAAAAGTGGTTGCACCTATGTTTGGAGTATAAATGTTGAATACCATTATATCCTCTTGTCGGATTGTTCCTTTTACTAGTAAAAAATGACCTGCTTTGTCTCTTTTGATAAGTTTAGGCTTGAAGTCTATTTATCTTATATGAGAGTTGTCACCTCTGCTTGTCTTCGGGTTTCATTAGCATGGATTACCCTGTTCCAGCCCTTCACCTTTAGTTTGTGAGTATCTTTACTTTTAAGGTTTGTTTCTTGGAGGCATCATATAGATAGATTATGATCTTAAATCCATTTTTCCACTTTACATCTTTTAACTGGGGAGTTGAGGTGATTAATATTCAGCATAATTATTGAGAGATAATTTTTAATACCTAACATTTTGAGTTGTAATTTCTGTTTGAGGTAGTGTTTGTTCTTCTTTGCTTAGTTGTTCATTTGATGGAAATCATCCTTTCTCTGGTTCTGACATTTATTTTTATTTCCTCTTTGTAATTTATTTCTCTAGTGTTGGTTTGGAAGGCATCGATTCTTTCAGCTTCTGTTTGTCATGGAAGATTTTTGTTTCTTCATCAGATTTGAAAGATATCTTTGCTGGGTAGAGTAGTCTTGGCTGGAAGTTTATTTATTTCAGGGCTTAGAATATGTTACTCCAGGCCCTCCTTGCTTTAATGACTTGGTTTGAGAAGTCTGGAGTGATTTTTTTGTTGTTGTTGTTTTTACCTCTGAATGTCACTTGGTCTTTTACTCTCTTTGCTTTAAGATTCCTTGGCTTCTATATTAGTCAATTTGATTGTTATGTGGCATTTTGAACCTTTTCTCTGATCTTGTCTAGTAGGGGTTCTATATGTTTTCTGTGAATGTGTGTCGACCTCACTTTCTATGTTTGGGAAATTCTCTGATATTATTTCTCTGAAGATATTTTTGTTTCCTTTGGTTTCAACTTCTAGACCCTCTTCTATGCTTATCATTGTAAGTTTTCTCTTTTTTAAGTTATCTCAAATCTCTTGGCTATCCAACTCATGCTGTCAAATTGATTTTTCTAAATTATATACTATGAGTTCATTTTTGGAGTGGTCACCTTCTAAGAGTGAGATTCTGTTTTCCATGTGGTCTAGTCTACCATTGCTGGCTTGTATTTATATTCTCATTTCATTTATTGCATCCTTCACTTCCTTCAGAGCTTCTTTTTGATTCCTGTTCAGGGCATCAGTTCTTTGTTTATATGATCTTTCATTTCTTTCAGGCTCTTCTTAAACTCTTTTCTGAAACCCTGAATCATTTCTACTGTTAAACTTCTGAATTCTCCTTCTGGCATTCTCTACAGCTCTGCATTGGGGAGCTCTGTCGTTGTGGGGTTTGGGGGATTCATTGTTTCTTTGCTATTCTTTTTTCTCTTGTTTTTAGGTTTCTTAAGTTTCTTAAGTTTGTATCTTTGTTGCTTTTGCTGGCTCTCTCTCACTCTGTGGATTTCCTATGTCTAATCTCTCTCTCTCTTTATAATATCTTATTTTGGAGGTAAATATTTAACTAAAGGTATGTCTTAAAATGAATAGTCTCAGCTTTATGGGTATTCACAGCTTTCTGTTGAGTATGTATCACCCAATAATACTTTCTTTGCTGTTTGTGTCCCATATCACCCCTCTGTTGCTCTGCCTATAGATTGCCAACACTGGGTTGCAGCTACTCCAGGACTCTGCCTACAGCAATGGGGGCATTGATGGGTTCTGGGTGTTAAATATTGGGGACCTGCCTCTTGCCTGTTTGTGTTCTGTGCTTTTCTAACTTTCTATATTTGGGGTGCTGGGTGGCTCCATTTATTGTCTGGGATTGGCCTGTCCTTAGTGTTTTGAAGTCTATCCTGTTGGTTCACCTATCTGGTCCAGCCTCAGCAGTAGGGGTTTAGAGGAATTAGTTGGTACATACAATGGCAAACTGTAATGTAATCAATGGTGAAGGGCAAGTGAAGAGGAAGGGGATAGAGTGAAGGATGCAAGAATAGTGTAAAGTAGAAAATAGAATCAAGTAGAATAAGAGTTTAAGTAAGGTTAGGAAAAAAGATGATAAAAATAATGATACTGAAAATAAAGGAAAACTCTAGTAAACAGTATAGAATATAGAGCTATAGTGATAAGAAATGGATAAAATACAAGGCACAGGCAAACAGGTGCAGTGGGAGTCAAACAAACAAATAACAGTCTCTCGCACAAGGAGAGGAGGAAAGGAGAATAAAAAGAGAGAAAGAAAGAAAGAAAGAAAGAAAGAAAGAAAGAAAGAAAGAAACCTTAGGAGTTGTTTAACCCAAAAATGAGTGAAATTTCCTTGTTGAAGAAGAGTTGAATCATGTTGTGGCTATGGATAGTACCTTGTTGGGTTTTTCTTTCTTCTTGGATTGAGGCTTTCTTAGGAGAGATGTAAATGCTGACCCAAAGCTCTGGTTTAAGCTTGCTTCCCTTGCCCGCAGGTATGTTAATGAGGCAGAGTGGGGTGGAAGAGCAGGGAGAGGCCATCCCTGACTGCTGGTTGCTGGGAAGAGGCTCTTTTAGACTGCGGATTAGGAGTGTGACCCAGGGGGCTCACCCAGTTTTCACAAGGGTCTTGGTTCAATCCCCAGAAACATGAAAAAGGGAGAGAAGATAAGGAAGGAGGGAAGAAAGAGAGAAAAAATGCAAAGGGGAAAAGAAAAAAACCTACAAGCACACAAATGCATAGCAGCAGCAAAAACCAAAGAAACAAAAAAACAACAACAAAAAATAGAAAAAATTAAAAAAACCCAAATAACAACAACAACAAAGACTCTCGTACTTGGCTTCAGCAGCTCTCTTGGTCCTGTGTGGATGTTTTCAGCTGTTTAAGGTCCACTCATTACTGTAGGTTCCTGAGCACGTTCCATGCATTTCCACATGCTCAAAAAACTGTAAAAAAGAAGTTAGTCTGCAGCCCTAGCACTAGTTCCTCTAGTGAAACCCTGGGCCGGGTGTCTCCCTCTGTCTGCGTGGGTGCCCACCAGTGGGGGCCAGGTGCAGGGCCCATCCCAAAACAAACTTAGGGAGCCTGCACACTCTATAAAAAAAGCTGGTCTGGTCTGCAACTCCTAAGCCCTGTGTTTTTCTCAGAATTTTGTGTACATGGCATACAGCCAAGGCATGCCTGTATTTCCACCCTCTCTTTTTATGGTCTCTTTTCAGTTACCCAAGGTGCAGGGTTTGCACTCACCTCTCCGTGGGTTGTACACTTGCCACTGCCACCAGGTACATGGTGGGGCCAATGAGGAAGGGAGGGACATGGTGGTGGGTTTGGTTGCCTCTGTCCAGTGGTGCCACCATGGGGCTGTGCAATTTTGTCTGATGCCCTCGCGTCTGTGGACTAAGTCTCAGGTTGCCGGGTATGGGATTTTGCAAAGTTCCCACTGGTAGGGGGCACAGGCTATTGTTCTAGCATCTCTGTTTTTTTTTTTTTCATTTTTAGCCTTGATGTTTAAAAAGCATCCCTGTAGATACTCTTGAGCTTCTCTGTCTTTAGTTCCTACCTCCTGTGAAGGTAGCCTGGAATGTGGGATGCTGCTCCGTTTGGAACTCCCCAGATGAGTTACAGACAAGCTTGCCTTAGGGTCTCACTGCATTGCCATCTGTGCTCCCTCTTCCTGCTCTCTTGGCATTTATTTTTTATTACCTATAATATAGGATAGTCTGTAAATGAATATGAAGAGTTGAAGAGAAGGAGCCATGTTATATTCTTAGTCAAAATCCCAGAAGGGTCACATCTTAGGAATAGAGAAGAACAAGTGTAAATAGAGATTTACTACAATTAGAACCCAGTTCCAGCACAGATCAATATCTTGTTTTATTTTTATTTTTATTTTTTATTTTTTTATGTTTTTATTGGTGCATTGTGGTCTCACATCACAGTGAGTATTAGTTTGGTGTTAACATACATGCACACAGCTCTTGGTCCCCCTCCCCCCCGCCTCCCCCCCGCCTCCCCCCACACATGTAGCAATGAGAATGATGTGGTATAATCTCATATATACACATTGCTTATGACAGTAATTCCATAGATTCACTTCTTTCTTACCCTTCCCCTTCCCTTGTACCCCTTCCCT
>PVJS01050283.1:0-14371 GCA_004027185.1 Glis glis | reverse complement strand
TTTGGTTCTGCACCAGAGTCCTTTCTCAAGGGGACCTGGCCTTCCCGTCAGTCAAGGGGTTCTGGGTCTGTAAACTGGCTCAAGTCTGGGAACTGGTTGAGAGGCCATGATTCTCTGCTTTTATGATTTATGTCAGACTTTGGTGTGTTTGTCCTGGAATTTTTCTGCTTATATAAATCCAATAGGAATTTGGTGGGTTCCCTGTCTATTTGACTTCTGGGGACACCATGGCTAATCAGCCAATGCCACAGATCTGCACGAGTCAAGCCCTTCTGTTCATCACTCCTCCTCTGCTGTCCATTATGATAGGCACGACTACCTTGCCTCTGACGGTTGAGAGCTGCCACTTGACCCCTGTTACTACGGGATCCAATAATACCCATCGCGTTTAAATCTAGTAATTGATCAATTGCGTCTCCCACCGTAAGTTCTGGCATACAGAGGATAGCAACAGCAGAGCCCTTTAAGGATGATGGTACTCCCCTCACAAATTTGTTTCTTAAAAATGGGAGAAGGGAACGTCCTCTGGACATGTCCACTGTGGAGGAGAAGGCCTCAAATGGCAAATCCACTCCAGCATTCCAAGCTCTCTCAGCCTTTGAATCCCCTCGTCCACAGAAAATCAAGGGAGGTCAGGCATTTCTAAATCATTTACAGTAAGCCATCTTTTGGTCCATACCTCAGTTAACCAACCAAATAAACTATCGGTACCCCTTTGAACATTACAAGCTGCTGCATTAAATTTAGAATCTCTGCATAATGGGCCCATATCAATAAATTCAGCCTGGTCTAATTGTATATTATTTCCACCATTATCCCACACCCTTAAAATCCATTCCCATACATATTCCCCAGACCTCTGTTTGTATGAATTAGAAAATTCAATAATTTCCTTTTGGGTATAGCGTTCTTCCTCATGGGTCACAATCTGTACCTCACCTCTAGGGGCCCGCTTAGACTTGCTCCTAGTTATAGGCCTAGAGGCAAAAGTGGGTGAGGTGGGTAGGTCCTGAAGGGTATCAGCATTACCTTGCTCTTTCGCCCTAGGCAATGCTGGAGTATTTCCCCCAGGGGAGGGTAGAGAAGCCAATTCTGTAGAGGGTGGGGAATCCTCATCTTCTGGCAGGATAAACCCCTCAGAATGTTCAGATTCAATGACCCCAGCCTCTTCAGGGTCCTCCCATACATCCCCGTTCCATTTTTCAGGACCCCATGGTTTTCCTATCAGAGCCCTCACCTTAACTGCAGACACCTTTCTAGGCTGAGAATGAACCTTACGTTGTAATTCAGCCAATCTCAGGATGAGGGCCTGTGTTTGATTTTCTGCAATTTCCGTTCTACAACTGCAAGACACAAGATTCTCCTTTAATGCACACTGACTAGCGGTTAGATCTGATATGCGGTCCTGGAGCTTATCCTTTTCCCATTCTAATTTCTCCAATGATGCCAGGAGCAACCAGCCAACGTCAGTATATTCCTTAGTATTTCGGAAATGTTCAAAAGTATGATATATAGAGTCACTAAACTCTTTGCCCCTCACAAGAGGAGAGTTACGGTAGTCGAAAGGATCCACCCTTCGTATAGCTTTAAACAGTTCACACCATGGAGTATCAGCACCTCCCTTGCTAATTGAAGGATGGCCTTCACTCACTTTAGGCCTAATCAAATTGGAGAGCCAGCTCTGGAAGCCAGAAAACCAACTAAGAAAATACATTCTTGTAATTCTGTTATTCTAGAACCACTCCTGGTACCAAAATCTGTATTGGTCAGGGTTCAATAGATTAACAGAATTCACAGAATGAGTATATTTGAAAAAGGGATTTATCAGATGGGCTTACAGTTTGAAGCAATGTAGTCCCAGGTTCTGACTGCACGTGGAGAGTCAGAGGAACCAGTAGCTGGTCGAGCAGTCTAAGAGCTGGAGTCTTAGGATTGGAGCAACCACTAATTCAGTCCCAGTCCAAGACGTGAAGATCAGGAAGCTCTTCGGAGAAACAATGGTGAAGTTTCAGTTCCAAGAGCTGGAGGCCGAGAAGATCAAGAAGCTCTTCAGAGAAACAGCGAAGCCAGCAGCCGACGATCTCAGGCGAGAGCAGATGCATTTTCCTCGGAAAGAGTCACGCATTGCTCTACATGGCTTCTCCCTCTTTTATCTAAGTCCTGCACCTATAAGAATCCTGCTGCCTACATTCAGGGCAGGCTTTCTGTTTAATCTGCTGTTACACACCCAAAGCCACATGATCTTGGGTGTGTCATGACCAGGTCAAGTTGACAAACTAGATTGACTATTACACCACCCCTCTAACAAATAGATAGAAACTGTACACTCTGGACAAAGTCCAAGCAATAAGGAAGTCCATGAGGACTTCAGAGAATGAAGACCAGCAAGCAGTTCAGGGAAAAGTGTCAAGACATGGGGGAAGCACCCAATGCAGTAGTTGAGGTTCCCATTCTTTTGACATTATTTTGAGGACAAGTTGGCGTGAGGAGGTAAAAAGCATGTTGAGTGCACTGACTTTCTGATGTAAAGAAACAAGAGCAACCACAGCCAAAAATGGTAGATTCAAAGAAAAAGTCAAACTTGTGTGTAAACTGTTCCATGTCTCTGATGATCTCCAAACTGAGCAAGTATGGGTCAGGCTACAGATCAAGATAAAAGAGCTGAAGTCTATTTGAAGTTCACAAACTCCACAAGTGAGAGAGAATTTTCATTTTGAGAATAACCAAGTTAATTGTCTACCCCCAAACAAATCAACAAACCAAAATGTTGTACTAATCCAAACTCTCCACAGTGTAACCTTCACATCATCTGGGACACCATTCAAAATTACTCAATTTATGAAAACTATAACCCATCCCCAAAGGAAAAGACAACCAACAAAAGTCAATCCCAAGCCGACATAAAATGTTGGAAGGGTAAGATACAATAGTCCCCCCTTATTCATGGTTTCACCTTCAATGGTTTCCGGTACCCTCAGTTAACCACAGTCTGAAAATATAAAATAAAAAATTCTTGAAATAAACTGGACATGGCGGCGCACATCTGTAATCCCAGTACTTAAGAGGCTGACAGAAGGATCACGGGTTCAAAGCCAGCCTCAGCAACTTAGTGAGGTTCTTAACAATTTAGTGAGACCCTGTTTCAAAATAAAAAATAAAATAGGGCTGAGAATATAGCTCAGAGGTAGAATGTCCCTGGGTTCAGTCCCTAACACAGAAAAGAAAAAAGAAGAAGAGGAGGAGGAGGAGGAGGAAGCGGAGGAGGAGGAGGAGGGAAAAGAAAATCCCTGAAATAAACATTGCGTGCTATTATGCATAGCATGATGGAATTTTTCACTGTCCTCCTCCATCCCACCAGGGACAGGAGTCATCCCACTGTCCACTGTATGCACACTGTATATGCTATCCACCCCAAAGTCACTTCATAGCCTTCTTGGTTATCAGATCAACTGTGGTGGTATCGCAGAGCTAGGTCCAAGTCACACTTAGCCAGGAGCCCAATACTATGTCACTTGCCTACACCATTCACCTCACTTCATGTGATAGTTAATCTAATTTGTCAACTTGACCTGATCATGACAAACCCAAGATCATGTGACTTTGGGTGTGTAACAGCAGAGTAAACAGAAAGTCCTGCCCTAAATGTAGGCAGCAGGGTTCTGATAGGTGCAGGACTTAGATAAAAGAAGGAGAAAGCTGTGTAGAGGGATGTGCGACTCTTTTTGAAGAAAACGCATCTGTTCTCGTCTGAGATCATCGGCCTCCAATTTCACCGTTTTTCTGAAGAGCTTCTTGATCTTTTGCTCTCATCTGAGATCGTTGGCCTCCAGCCCTTTGAACTGAAACTTCACCATCGTTTCTCCAAAGAGCTCTTAGACCGCTCGACCAGCTACTGGTTCTTCTGACTCTCTACGTGTAGTCGGAACTCGGGACTACATTGTAAGCTGATCTGATAAATCTCTTTTTCTATATACTCATTTTGTGAATTCTGTTAGTCTAGTGAACCCTGACCAATACAGATTCTGGTACCAGAAGTGGGGTGGTTCTAGAATAACAGAATTACAATAATATATTCTCTTAGTTGGTTTTCTGGCTTCCAGAGCTGGCTCTCCAATTTGATTAGGCCTAAAGTGAGTAAAGGTCATCCTTCAATTAGTGGGGGAGGTACTGATACTCTGTGGTGTGAACTGCTTAAAGCTATACAAAGGGTAGACCCTTTCGATTACCCTAACTCTCCTCTTGTGAGGAGCAAAGAGTTTAGTGACTCTATATATCATACTTTTGAACATTTCCGAAATACTAAGAAATATACTGATGTTGGCTGGTTACTCCTGGCATCATTTAAAAAATTAACATAGAAAAAGAATAAGCTCCAAGACCACATATCAAACCTAACCATTAGTCAGTGTGTGTTAAAAGAAAATCTTGTCTATTATAGTCGTAGAACAAAAATTGCTGAAAATCAAACACAGGCCCTCATCCTGAGATTGGCTGACTTACAACGTAAGGCTCATTCTCAGCCTAAAAAGGTGTCTACAGTTAAGGTGAGGGCACTGCTAGGAAAACCATGGGATCCTGAAAAATAGAACGGGGATGTATGAGAAGACCCTAAAGAGGCTGGAGACATTAAATCTAAACATTCTGAGGGGTTTATCCTGCCAAAAGATGAAGACTCCCCACCCTCTACAAAATTGGCTTCTCCACCTTCCCCTGGGGGAAATACTCCAGCATTGCCTAAGACAACAGAACAAATGTCTCAGACCCTCCAAGAATTAAGTTGTGAGTCACCCCTCCGGGTAAAGAACCAAGACCTGCTGAAGTGCTGGCTGAAGGTAGAGAAAATACAGAATGGGTAGTAGAAGAAGGTAGTTATAAGTACCAACTATGGCCACGAGACCAGTTACAGAAACGAAGATTGTAATTGCTATAAATATTCTTATTATTCCGTTAAGAATATGTTTGTATATATATATATATTTATATGTGTTAAGCAGATATCTCTATCTTATCTCCTCCCTTATTTCTCTATCATGTAATATAACACTGATAGACTTTATATCAATACTTAGTATTAGAAATAAGTATCACTCAGAAAGCCCAGCCTCCTATTCAGGGGGAGTGATTGGTGCATTTCTGGTTGTACGTAGGATAGCTTTATCATGTTAGGCAAGATTTTGATATTGTTATTGTATCTATTTGAAGATTAATATGATTTAAAAAGACAGGGTTAGGAGTCAAGTTGACAAGGGGTGGACTTGTGATAGTTAATCTAATTTGTCAACTTGACCTGATCATGACAAACCCAAGATCATGTGACTTTGGGTGTGTAACAGCAGATTAAACAGAAAGTCCTGCCCTAAATGTAGGCAGCAGGGTTCTGATAGGTGCAGGACTTAGATAAAAGAAGGAGAAAGCTGTGTAGAGGGATGTGCGACTCTTTCCGAAGAAAACGCATCTGCTCTCGTCTGAGATCGTCGGCCTCCAACTTCGCTGCTTCTCTGAAGAGCTTCTTGATCTTCTGCTCTCATCTGAGATCGTCGGCCTCCAGCCCTTCGAGCTGAAACTTCACCATCATTTCTCCGAAGAGCTCTTAGACCGCTCGACCAGCTACTGGTTCCTGTGACTCTCCACGTGCAGTCAGAATTCGGGACTACATTGTAAGCTGATCTGATAAATCCCTGTTTCCATATACTCATTCTGTGAATTCTGTTAGTCTAGTGAACCCTGACCAATACACTTCATTTCATCACATAGACCTTGTATCATAGCACACCACCGCAACAATAAAATATTCTGAGAGAGAGAGAGACCACATTGGTATAACATTTATTAAAATATATTATTATAATTGTTCTATTTTATTATGTTACTATTGTTAATCTCTTATTATGCCTAGTGTAGAAATTAAATTTAAAGCCAGATATAGTAGTGCACACATGTAATCCAAGCTACTCAGGAGGCTGAGGCAGGAGGATTGTTGGTTTGAGGCCAACCTGGGGAACTGAGAAAAATCTCATCTCAAAAAGAAAACAACTTCATCATAGGTGTGTGTATGGCAGAGAGCATACACAAGTATAAATATAGGGGTTCAATAGTATATATGGTTTTGGGGATTCACTGAGGGTCTGAGGATGCATGCCCTGCATGTAAGGAAGACCACAGTAAGGACTAAAGTGGCTTTTATAACTATGTTCTATGTCATTTAAAAAATGCTCCTAAGTAATGGGAAAATAGAAATTCTTAGCAAGGAAAGAGAAAACTAATAAAAAAAATGTCCAAATGGCAATTCCAGAACTACAAAAATAATAGCTGAAATAAAAAAGAAATCCAAAGGGGCTGGGAATGTAGCTCAGTGGTAGAGTGCTTTCCTAATATGCACAAGGCCCTGGGTTTAATCCTTGGCACTCTCCTAAAAACAATAGAAAAATCACAGAAGGGGCTTATTAGCAGAATGGAGACTGTGCAGGCATTTTAAGATAAGGGACAGCGAAAAAAAGCTGTCACCAGCAAGCCTATACTATAAGAAGTGCTAAGTAATTCAGTCTTCAAGGAAATGATGCCACAGGGAAATGCATGAAAAGCTTCAACAATGGCAAGCTTTTGGGTAAGTTCACAATTATGATTTTTCTATACATGTGCAGTTTAGGCACTTAAACATTTACAAATACCGAAAGTTGGAACTGCAAACACCATGAAGTGTACATATTACAACAACCTCATTTTACAGGTGAAATATCTGAAGCTCAGAAAGGAAGTGAGTTCCCTGGTCCAGGCCATCAAGCTACCTGATCCAGGAGAGCCTGGCATTTGTACTCTCCCTCTGTCATTTTAATCCCTCCAAACCAACTTAGACACATTGCAGACCCAGCGCTGCACCAGCAACCCCTCTCAGCCTGAACCTCTATGCTTCTGTTTCTTAAATCTGTAAAAGGGGCTTAACATGGGTACCTACCTGATAGGGTTCTAATGGGCATTTAAAATCAAAACCTATCAAGCACTTTTAGATGCAGTATTGCACCCATCCAACCATGATGATGCCGATTGCCTGCATTTTCTAGAGACTACTGCATTTCCTGCTGGCATATTCCAAGAGGGAAACAGAGGGTCAAAATGGAATACTATTTGAAAGAGAATAGTACTGCTTTATCTGTTTCCCACAAACTTTGATATGCTGTGCTTTAAATTTTTCTTCAATTACAAATATGCTGTAAGTTTGCCTATGATTTCTTCTTAATCCATGGGTGGTTGTTCAAAGAAGATAATCACAAATTGGAAGTTTCATTTATTCTTGCTCCCCCCGGTATCATCCCATTTTAGTGTGAGAGCGCCTGCGTGCAGATATGAGGAAAACACAAGGGCTACTATTCATAACTTTGGAATCATTGCCAGAGGCAGACAGCCATTAGCAATAAAAATAAAGCACAACTGGTCTGAACCCAAGATAAAAGTTTCTTTACCCACGGTAAACAAAATGGAATTTAGATAACAAAGTATTTCAGTAGTCAATCACTGATCAAAGAAATAAAGTTGATCTCAACATAAGCTATCACTTAACTAAGCATTAGTGGTGAACATCCAATACAATTTACTATATTTCTGATTTCTCAAATCTGTTAATTATAGCAGAATTCCCCCATATAAATTGACCTAGATAGCAAGAAGATTGAAAATAAACCAAGGCTTATCTCAGATGTCATGAAGAGTCTTAATAAAATATGTGTAATAAGAGACAAAAGTAGTAATGAAGCATGGATGTAGTGATATAATCTTATTCCCTGTGAGATGAGTGAGCAGAATATGTAGAATGAAAGAATATCAGCAAGTATTTGGGGGGAAGGGCTGGCTTTTCATTTTACAGCAGATTTCTTAGCTACAGAAGACCAGAACCTTCACAAAGTCACTCCACAATTTTACTTACAGCCACAGGTTACTGCTGAGGCTACCAGTTCGCTTACCATTTCTTCAACATAAGGGTAAAGCATGTCTCCAAAGTATTCTGTAGCTTCGATTGGAAGCTGTGCTGGCAGATTGTCAATGGAACACATCAGAATCCCAGAGCCTTCGACACTAGGAGAAGCAATATGTTTTATTCAGACTCACAGAATGTTATCCGTAATCTCTAACTTTTCCCGATCTCAATTCCATTCTGTTTGCTTCATTATTATTTGTAGTTTTGTACAAAAGAATATAAAGAAAGCTTTTCAAATTTTTCCTTCTTCAGCAACCTACCTCCCATTCAAATATAGTATATATGTATTGGCGTGTCCAATTTTACATGTGGTTTTTCTACCAAAAATGTTAATATGTTTTAGCACATCTCTCCAAACTTGCATACCTTCATAAGGAAGTAAAATACTGACTACTTTGAACTAGTATATCAAGGTAAGGAAGTGATACATTATTATGCATCTCTTGCCATCTAACATCTTTAGCAAACTCACCTGTCATGAATAATATGCTGGTCTGCATCATACATGCAGAAAGGATGCTCTATTGTAGTACACTCAGTCATAAAATCTATAGATCCTCCCGTGTCGGCTGAAATGTCACATATTGCCACCAGTCTGAAATTAACATTAATACTTAGATGAGAGGATGGAATTCTGAAGCTCCCAACAAGACTAACAATGAATAAAAATGAAAGATGCTTGGAACAATTTACAATGCGGATGCCAAAAATTTTCTAGGCTCTTTTTCCTGCAGTTCAGTATTCAGGACACAGTGTTGTTCTGGGACCTAGAGAATCATCCCAGTATGAGTTCTAGTTTCACAAGAAGAAAGAAAAAATGATGGGAGGAAGGGAAGGAGGGAGAGAAAAAACACAAAATTGGAAAATCCCTTCCCTGGAGAAATTATTGACAGTAGACTGATTAAAGTTAGCTTAGGTAGCCATCTCTAAAGACATCACATAGGTTCAATTACACTACCTCCACTCTGCTTAGTACAGTCAGGCCTCCACATCTGTGGATTCAATGGAGACTCAAAAATATTTGAAAAAAAAGGGATTTGCATTCAACATGTTCAAACACTTTTCCTTGTCATTATTCCCTAAAAAGTACAGGATAACAACCATTTACATAGCATTTTCACTGTATTAGGTAGAAGTAATCTAGAGATAATATAAAGTATACAGGAAGATGTGCATAGGTTATATACAAACACTACACTATTTTATATAAGGGACCTGAGTGTTTGCAGATATTGATATTCATGAAGGTCCTAGAAACAGTATGAAGGAATGACTGCACTATATAGTTTTACATGTGATTATGTGAACATATCTAGAATTATGAACAAAAGATTCAGTCCACCTCTGTAAGGCCTAGTGAGTTAGCCACTAGACAGGGTTTTGTTTTGGTGTGTGGTGTGTGTGTGTGTGTGTGTGTGTGTGTGTGTGTGTGTGTTACTGGGGATTGAACCCAGGGGAATTCTATCTCTGAGCTATGCCCCCAGCCCTATTTTATTTTTTTTTATTTTGAAACAGGGTCTCTCTAAGTTGCTGAAGGCCTCATTAAATTGCTGAAACTGTCCGTGAACCTGTGATCCTCCTGTCTTAGCCTCCCAAGTACTGGGATTACTGGCATGCACCACCACGCCTGCCCTAGACAGTTATTTTTATTTTTTATATTTTTGTGCTTCTGGGAATTGAACCCAGGAACATTCTACCTCTGAGCTACACTCGCAGCCCTATTTTATATTGAAACAGGGCCTCACTAAATGCTGAAGCTGGCCTTGAACCTGCGATCTTCCTGTCTCAGCCTTCTAAGTACTGGGATTACAAGCATGTACCACCACACCCAGCTTCCTAGACAGGTATTTTTAGGGACTATCACCCATGCTTGTGAGGGCCAGGAGGGCTGCTGCCCCTTTAATTGATATGCTTTCAAAGTTGTTTTGTTATTGTTTCAGATAAGGAATTCCAGTGAACCAAGAAGACACCAGCTAAAACTGCCTAGTCATTCTGATCCACCCCCTTTTCAGGTGACCTAAAGTAAACTTTGCTCAGTACAATACTAAATTCTTTGCCCAGAGGTGTTCCCATCCACCATCTTTAGAACATGCAGTGTATGAAGAAGCATGACCTCAGGCTGAGCACGCCTCTACAGATGATGACAAGTCTCGCCTATGTGAATATGTATCTATTTCCCCAGTAAAAGCCCCTTGCTTTCTTTGCTCAGGCAAACTCTACTTTGGGAACCCCCTCTGGGAATCAGGAAAATAAATGATCACGAATTTAGGGGGGGAGAGACTAGAGAGAGATGGGAATGAGGAAGCAAAAGACTTCTCTGAGGAGGTTGCTTTGAAGATCCATAAGGAGTCACAGGAGTCAGAAGAGAGTTTCAAGGAGGAGAGAGGTTTAACCGTGTCGAAGGCTGCCAAGAAAGAGTCAGTCATTAACAATCAAGTTCTCTGATGTGCTGGGACATTTTATTCTTTGATCCCCTAGCAATGGATGCTGCTGCTACAAACTGCCATTTGTGCTGAAGTAAAGTCCTTACTTGTGTGGTAAGGCAGGACAGCCTTCAACAGCAGTAATTGAGGTCTTGATAGGGGCCAGCAGACTGCGAGCATCATGGCGGGTTAGGAGGCGAGGGGTGTTTTGTTCCCAGTAGATTCCATTAATTAAACAGGTTGTATAGGGTGCAATCTGTAAAACAAGTTCCATGTTAAACACAACAGGTGATCGCCTATTTCAGTACAGTGTGTGGAAGATGGCTCTCAGTAACGTCCATGAAAAATAATGCTATTCTAATAAACATTTTCTTTGTCCGGGTCAATGGCCACCTTCCGAGGCAAAGATAGTGATACCCACCCAGATTTCAGAATAGAATTACTCCGTGGTAGGGAAAAATATATACATAATAAAGGTATTATTAATTTTCCTCCCTCATATACTATGTAGCAAAGAAAAAGAAAAAGGACAGAGTATCAAGTAACCTAGACTCTATTTTTAGTTCAAATATCAGTAGGGTGTGATCTAAACTATACTCCCTCAGCCTCTCTGGACTCTCCTTATCTGTATAACATATATATGTACTCCATTCCTCAAAAGAATGCTGTGAAGATTAAATCAGGTTACAACATCTATAAACTCCATGGAGAATTGTGCAATGTATACAGTAACTAGGTCATTAAAAGTTTTCAGATGCATTCAATCATCCAGACTTTCACTATTGGTAATGAGAGTATCGAAGTCCTGGTGGCTTTAAAGGGCAGGGAAAGAGACCACATGGGCAGATACGCATGCACTCCCATTATGATGCGGTACAGCCAACGGAGTCATCCTCAGAGCCTGAGCCATGCTGTTTGGACTTTGAGACTCCAAAATTATGAGCAAATAAATCTCTTTTCTTTATAGTCTGTCATGAGTGTTTCTTACAGTAACCAAAAGCTAATACAGTAGCTGAGATAATGATTAATAATTTGTGGCCCTAGAAAGGATAAACCTATGTTAAGATGAAACCTCATAAACATTGTGCTTTGCCCACAGTGCTGTCTAGTCCAGGATTATACAGAAATCAGCAGTCCACAGGAAATGGTTTAGAGATATATGGTACACGCAGACCTGAAGTAGAAACAGAGTGAAACAAAGGGCACACCCACAGAAACCACCAAAACATGAAGCACAGGCCAGTTCAAATACCAGTAAAAGCCAATAACTGCTAAGACCAACTCATGATACACAAAGGACTCACCCAAGTGATAGGAGAAACCGAAACCCAGTGTACACATTCATAATGTCTCTCCTCGAAAACAGTCTAACCATAGTTCATTATAGGCAACAACTCAAAAGCCAAATAGGATACTCACATCAGTATTGAAACGGCTTGTGTAGCGTTCAGGGTATTTGTCATACTCTACGGGATCAAATACACCATCTGTTTTCCTGACAAGATGATGATGTCGACTTAACACCGTCCCATACACTTTTCTGAGGTCTTACAGAGGAAAAAGAAATTAGTAAACCAGGTGACAAATGATAAAGACTTATGGTGATAACATGGCATAACACAGAGACTGTTACAAACAGTAAAAGACATGGTCTTCCCCCACCCCTTACCTCCAGTTTGGGAAACTTCTTTTAATTCATGGGGTTCCACATATTCACAGGGAAGTTCATTAAAGACTTCTTGGGCTCCCTATAAATAATGTAGGAGCAAAAACCTAAAAATCGATAGGAAAAGAGCCAACAAGCTTTCCTGCACAGATTCCAATGATATCCACCACAATTTTATAGCTCTGCCCTACAACCAGAACGGCAGCACAGAAGTACAGATGAGCTTTCTGCACAGTACCTGCCAGCCAGCATTTATATGTGAAAAGCATGCATTGGAAGGGGCTTTGGTTTGGGTTTTTTTTTTATTTAATTTGCTCAGAATATCAAAAAGTGCTTAGAAATGCAGAAATGCACATACAATAGTTCTATTTACTTTTTGATCCACTGCAGAAATTATCTCAAATACCAGTAAAAGCCAATAACTGCTAAAAACCAACACATGATACACAAAGGACTCACCCAAGTGATATGAGAAAACTATATTTCCTCCAAAACAAAAATAAGTCAGATGCCTACCTCACAATATAATACCAGCAGAGATATCCTATTTGTAAAATATTTTCATCGAGATCTATTCATCAATGATAAGTTTCTCTGGGAAATTACAAATGCATTCTCAAAATCACCCCAAGAGGAAGTATTAATCCCAGTCTTGAATTAATCTTCCTAATATTTTATTGGCAAAACTCCAAGTAGTGTTTAAAAATGTATATCTTGGACTCACTTCCAAATTTTTGGATATTTCAGTGGTGAAGGGTAAAAGGTCACCCTAAGAACAGAACCTTACATCCTTAACAATGAGTCATCTCATAAAGAAAGAAGGAAATAGAGAAATGAAGAGAGGGAGGGAAGAAGGGAGAGAAGGAGAGGGAGGAGAGAAAGAGAAAGAAAGGATGGAGGGGAGGGAGGGAGAAAGGAAGAAACAAAGCATTCCAAGCCTCTCATAGCTTCATCTAAAAGCAAAGAATATCAACTAAAAGCAAAGAAATGTTTGAACCATTATTGTTCTTTGCTATAAGAAAAATACGATGGCGAATACAGAGGAGCTTTAGCACAAAGTCACTGGTATCAAACTGCACTAGATTATCATAGTATTCCTCACCACCACATACAGGAAACTTTAAAAATGTCTAATAAATTTATTAAATCATTGCTACAAAAAAGTTCCAAAAATAGAATTTGCAGTCTATTTGAAATGTCCACAACATGCCCACATCTTCAGAATTTCAGATTATGTTACAGCAGGAAGACAGATGGAATTTACCTTAGATACATTGCCAGTCCCTGTGAACACAAATGTTAAGGGCCCTATTGACTTTGGCATTAAACCCAGAGATATTTCATAGCCAGCATCGCGGACAGCTTGCACAGCCTGACTGCTATTCCTGTAGTTATGAGCCATGCCAAGATGCTGAAAGCAAGCACACACGATTCAAGTTAGTCTACAAGACGAGGTGTATTTCTATTTTTAAAGGGTGATGTATATTTTCAAAAAATAAACAAAAGAAATATTTCTCACCATAAAAGGTGTGTGATGTCCCAAAGCAAGGAGCCTTAAGCCCATTCCATGTAAAATGTTGATCATTCCTAAGGCAGAATCAGACCAATAGAAAGACCATTAATTGAGTGGAGTTAAATATCAATATACAAAATAAATTCTACTCATAGGCATTTATCAAGAGAAATTATAGTTTTTTCTCTCTGCCCATTTTTTCACTGACTTAGTGCTCTGAGAAACACAGACCACAGTATTTCAGATTTGGAAGGGGTCACTGTAGATATTATTCATCTCCTCTGCTTTCTACTGTCAAATGCCCTAACCCAGAGGCATTCCCATCTACCCCTCAACTTTTGATCCTGATAAAATGGGAAGAGTATCCTTCTCCTTGTCTAGGTTAATCTCTCCACCTTGGCTGAAGGTCCCATCACTTCCTTTCTCTTCAGGCAATTCATTCTTGACTCATTCCTTTCACTAGCCCTGTCTATCGGTTCATTCTAATCAACCTTTAAACATGCCACCATCTAGCCCATACCAAAAACAAAGGATCAAAGAAACTCAAAGTCACTGTTGACCATAGGGTTCCCACCAGCTACTTAATGACCTAAATTGCTAAATTCAGTAGACACTTTTCAGATTTTGACTTGTCAGGAGTAATTGGCAATGTAGACCCCTCTTTGGTGAAACACTCTCTCTCCTCAGTATCCTAGACTTGAAATGTTTTATCCTACCTTTCTGTAGGCTCTTCTTCCTGATGCCCATTCTACTCTATATTAGTCACACTCAGGATTCTTTTTTTTTTTTTTTTTTTTTTT
>PVJS01050282.1:0-14348 GCA_004027185.1 Glis glis | reverse complement strand
ACCTGGGATTGAACGCAGGGGCGTTCTCCCTCCGCGCTACGCCCCCGGCCCTATTTTTTATACTTTATTTTGAAACCAGGTCTCACGAAGTTGCGGAGGGCCTCACTAAGTAGAGAGAGAGAGAGACAGGGAGAGAGAGAGAGAGAGAGCTGAGGCTGGCCGCGAACCCGGATCCTCCGGTCTACGCCTCCCAAAGTACTAGGATTACAAGCGTGCGCCACCACGCCCGGCCCATTTTAATTATTTTTAAGCGTTCAATTCAGTGACATTTAGTAGATTAACAATGCTGCGCAGCCATCACTGTGATTATCTTCAGACTTTTCCGCCATTCCAAACTGAAACTGTTAAAAAATAACTCCCCATTCTCCCCTTCCAGGAGCCGTTGGTCACCACTCTTCTCTTTCCTGTCTCTGTAACTTGGCCTATTCTAAGCACCTCACAGAAGTAGAATCATATGTCCAACCCCTGCCATGTGCTGGGGTGAGACACCCATCGCAATATATTCAATAAGCAATTACAGTAAATATTTCTAAGATGAGTTGAATTCTTTTTTATTATGTTATGGTGTAAAAGTAAACTGTCCCCTGAGCCTCATGCTCTGAAGGCAGCCATGTTGGAGGTGAGACTTGGGTGCGGGGGAAGGGTCCCTGGGGGCATGGCCAAGGACTGGGTTCTCCCCAGGCAGGCTGCTGCAGCCTCTTGGCTTCTCTCTCCCCTGCCGCCAAGAGCTGACACAAGCTGCCTCCTTCTCCTCTCTGCTCCCCACCAGGACACCCTGAGGAAGTGCAGCTGTGGGAGAAGCCCACCCAACAATGGACTAGGGCCTCTGAACCGCCCCAGCTCTGCAAGCAGATAAAACCCTTCTTCCTCTCGGTGTCACATGTCAGGTGCTCAGATCCCAGGGGTGAGAATGTTGACTGAGACATATTATTTTGAAAAACTTATAGTAACTGAAACACCATTGCTTTTCTGAAGTCATGTTTGGTGAATGTACATCAAACTCTGTGGCAAAACTTTTAAAATTCTTTTGAAATATGTTTATATAATAATATTTTGATCTAGCTAAGATGTGTTTAATTTCCAGACTCCATTAAAGCAATTTTATACTATTCTCCATATATCTGAGATGGTTGCTAAGGAACTAATCAATGTAAATATCAAGTAATTCAAGTTTGGGCTACAAAGGGCATAGTGCTAAATTTGGTAGATCAGAGGAAGATAATAGTGGTTTGCTTTCCTTTCTTTTCTTCTTTTTCACCCCACTTGCAAGTGCACAGAAATATTTTGAGGACTCCTTTGTTCCTGTGCAAGATGAATGGCCTATGGTAACTATACCTTGACTCTCATGAGAGTCATCACCTCATGGTAATTACCTAACAGATCTTCTCTGCACTAGGATATATACTGCATGGGACTGGCTTGTGCTCCTCCTGGTGTTCCTCCTCAACTCCAGAATAGGAATCCAGGACTAACACAAACACAAACCTATTATAGGCTTTCGGTAAGTGCTAGTTGTTGAAGTGAATAGAGGAATAAATTGACCAGACAAATGTAGTAGCTTCTTTGACTTTTCCAAGATTTGCGTCTATTTCTCTTCCAGAAGCAACAACAAGGTGTGCAGGTGACCTGGTGCTGACCAATCTACGTCATTCATCCTGACTTCACCCTAACTGTGATCAGCTCAGAAGTACAGATGTGATCCAAACTTGGCCAAGTCAAAATCAATTTTGTATGCTTTCCTGGAGCATGTGGATAAAAAGGAATCCTTCTTTACCTGTGGTTGCTAAACTAAGTGACTGTAAGCCATAAGCTTTGAGGGTGTTATGGTTTGGACTTGAAATGTCCCCCAAAGGCATGTGCCAAAAGGCATGGTTGCCAGTCTGTGGCACTTTTGGGAGGAGGTGGAAAGTTGAGGTGGGGCCTAGTTGGAGGAAGTAGATCACTGGTGTGTACCCTTGAGGAGTATATTTTGTCCCCACCCTACCCCCCTCTTTGCTTCCCAGATGACAGAGTGAGCAGTTCTCCACTACATGTGCCCCACCATGATGTTCTTCCTCACCAAGAGTCTAAAGCAACCCGGCCCAGTGACCATGGACTGAAACCACTGAAATGAGTCTTTTCTCCTTTAAGTTGATTTTTTCAACTATTTTGTCATAGTGGTGGAAAGTTAACACAAGGGGCTTCCCAGTGAATAAGACCAATATAGAGAAGAGCTGACAAACAGAAAGACCGAGGCCTTCTGACAAATTTTTTTTTTTTTTTTTTTTTTTGCGGTACCAGGGATTGAACCCAGGGGCATTCTACCTCCGCGCTACACCCCTGGCCCTATTTTTTTTTTTATACTTTATTTTGAAACCGGGTCTCACGAAGTTGCGGAGGGCCTCACTAGGTAGAGAGAGAGAGAGAGAGAGACAGACAGAGAGAGAGAGAGAGAGAGAGAGCTGAGGCTGGCCGCGAACCCGGATCCTCCAGTCTCTGCCTCCCAAAGGACTGGGATTACAAGCGTGCGCCACCATGCCCGGCTCCTGACAAATTTTGAATCCCTGAATTCAATTCTGCCTGACCCATTCTGTACTTACCAGTTTCATGAGCCAATGTATTCCCTTTCACTGATGGAGAGTTTGAATTTTCTGTCATTTGCAAATAAAGTAGATGACCCATTTGAAAAACCATGTAATTATGAGTAAAGTTTCTCATTGTCAAGTTAAATTTAACTCTTAACTTTCTGTTGTTGTTGTTAATTTTATAGTAGGCATTGTTGTTCTCTCCAGAAAATATTGCATGACTTCACGATGTTAACTGGCCATGCTTTCTGAGTAGGAACGACCTCACCTTGTTCCTTCTTATTCATATACATACATGGAATCCTTTGGTTCTTGTGATTAGTTTGAGGACAAGCACATGATCTTGAGCAGAGAAAAATCAGAACCTTCATTCAATGGTTGTGGGAAGAAAATCTCTCTCCCCTTCTGAATGATGTGGTATACAAATATGTGACCTGGAACTGCTGCAGCCATTTTGCTACCATGAGGAAAACTGGTCTGAAGACAGAGTCAACATACAGAGGAAGATGAAGCTATGAGAATCAGAGAGAAGCAGAATCTAGTCGCTAATCAATTCTATTCTACCTCTGGGCTTTTTAGTTTCATGCACCAGTATTTCTCCTTATTGTTGAAGCCAATTGAATTAAGTTTTCTGTTACTTGGGTGTGAAAGCATTCTAAACTGTCTTAATTAAACCACCAATCACTCAACTAGTAAGACAAGATAAGCTCACTGCAAAGTGCCTTGTTTTGCTAAAATGGCTATGTGTGTGTGAATGGGGGTGGTGGTGTCACTGGGGATTGAACCCAGGGGTGCTCAACCTATGAACTACATCCCCAGCCCTTTCTTTCTTTCTTTCTTTCTTTCTTTCTTTCTTTCTTTCTTTCTTTCTTTCTTTCTCTTTCTTCTTTCTTTCTTCTTTCCTTCCTTCCTTTCTTTCATTAATTAATTAATTTATTTATTATTGTGAAACAGTCTCACTAGTTGCTGAGAGCCTCTCTAAATTGCTGAGGCTGACTTCGAACCTGTGATCCTCCTGTCTCAGCTGCCCAAGTACCAGGATTACATGTGTGTGTTGGGATTACAGGTGTGTGCCACCATGCCTAGCAACTAAAATGCCTTTTTTTTAAGGATCCAAAGCACCTAGTACTGCGCATGGCACAAAATACAAAGGCCAATAAATGTTGATCAAATTGGAAATGAATGTTATTCTTAATAATAGCTATCATTTTAACCAGTTATGTCAGAATATGTTAAGGACTTTATATTTTTGTTACATCTTCACAGATATAGTCTATTATTAATCCTCATTTTAAAAAGAAGACTGAGGATTCAAGAAGTAACTAGTCAAAGAGATTCTGACTTTGGAGAATTTATTCATTTATTTATTTATTTATTTATTTATTTATTTACTTATTTGTTTGTTTTGGTACTAGGGATTGAACCCAGGGGCATTTACCTCTGAGTTATACCCTAGCCCAATTTTATTTATTTATTATTTTTGAACATGGGTCTTGCTAAGTTGTTCCCTTGCTAAGATGTTGAAGCTAGTCTTGAACCTGCAATCCTCTTGTGTCAGCCTCCCAAGTACTGGGATTACAAGCGTGTGCCACCACAACCAGCTATGTTTAATTTTTAAACCACTACATGACATTCATAAAAGTTTTGTTATGTTCTGAAACTTGGCTAAGTAGTACTCATATTTGAGTAATAAGCACTTTGAAAACCAAAGAGAGCACATTATTGACCAAGGTCATACAGCATGTTGGACAAATGATCCAGATATTTTAATAAGGAGGGCTACTTTTATCTTCCCCAGATTTTGAGATTGAGAAGTAAAGGGAAAGAGTTCACTGTCAAGGAAGTCTTTTAGTAGGGTGACAGGGAATGTTACCAAATAAGTCCCTACTGTGTTCTTGTTGCTCCTCCCCATGCGAGATCCTGGATGATCACACAGAAGTGGTTGTGGGGTGATGAGATGCAAGGAATAAAGAACTGGAGTAAAAGGTGAAGTGGGCCAACATTACTAAAATAAATAACTGAAAGAGGCCCATCCTAACATACCACATGGGAACAGCATTTCCCATAATAGCAGTTATGGTGTGTTTTCTGCCAACTTGAACATGATGGACATTGGTCTTTGCTTCCATTCTAATCTCATCTACTACTACTTATTGACTTTGTTTTATGGTTTTACCCAACTTCCTGACACTCATTCTATTGGGCAGAAAATGATAGTCAAAGTACTAAACATCACTAGAGCACAGAAATGTAGGTTCAAACTGTGGCAGAGTAAAGCCCCCTCCACCCAAAGATGTCCACATTCTAATCCCAGGAACTTGTGAATGCGTTACTTCACATGACAAAGATGTGTGTGTGTGTGTGTGTGTGTGTGTGTGTGTGTGTGTGTGTTACTGGGGATTGAACCCAGGGGTATTCTACTTCTAAGCTACACCCCAGCCCTATTTTATTTTTTATTTTGAAGCAGGGTCTCACTAAATTTGCTGAACACCTCTCTAAGTTGCTGAAGCTGACCTCAAACCTGCTGCCTTCCTGTCTCAGCCTTCCAAGTATTGGGATTACAGGATTACCAAACAAAACAGAGGCTTGACTTTTTTCTATTGGATTTGTTTGTTTTTTGGTTTTTTGTGGTACTAAGGATTGAACCCAAGGGCATTCTACCTCCGAGCCACACCTCCAGCCCTATTTTTTATTCTTTATTTTGAAACAAGGTCTCCCTAAGTTGTGAAGGGCCTCCCTAAGTAGCTGAGGCTGGCTGTGAACCCAGATCCTCCGGTCTCAGCCTCCCAAGTACTGAGATTACAAGCATACGCCACCATACCCGGCTTCTGTTGGATTTGAAGTTGGAAGAATATAGGCCAGAATCATTCTCAGTACTTCATGAAGGTTTGGTGTGTAAATTCTGTTAGAGGTAAATTTTTATGGCGTCATTAAAACACACACACACACACACACACACACACACACACACACACACATAGTTGAAAGCAGCTCGGCAAGGCTAATTTTACATTTTGCAAAAAGGGTTCCTGTCACCAGGAAGGTCTGGCGTACAAGAAAAACATGAAAGAAATTGCTGGGCATTTTATCTTTAGCGTGGGGCTTCTGTGCTATGTTTCTATTGGTGGGAACACAGCCTCACAATGTTTACACCATTGGCTGAAGGGGACGCTGGGGGAGGGGTCAGCACTCACATTTTTTTAGGAAATGCTATCTACAAAAATACAAGCACAAGTACACAAATACAGTTACACAAATGGCAGCTTTACAACATAGCGCCCAAGTCAAGCCATTCCTTTGATAGAAAAGATCTATTTCTCACAATTCAACTGACACAGAAACAGAGTTAAAGACAAAGCAGATCTTAACTGTTTAAGGTTCCTGTGCTCAAATTTCTCAGTTATCTGCTGCTGTTTAGAAACAATACCAAATGCAGTGGCTTAAAACAGTAAGTGTTTATTATTGCTCATGAGTTTAAGGGTCACCTGGATAGTTGTGCTGATCTAGTCAGGCTGGCTGGTCTTGACTGGTCTTATTTATATGTTTGTGGTCATCTGGGGACTAACCAGTTTAGGAGGGCTTCATTTACATGCCCGGTGGTTAGTTGCCGGTTATCTTGAGCAAAGAGGAATTCAACTGGCCTGTTATCATCTAGCAGGCTAGCCTGTGCCTGTTCACATACAATGCCAGTATTTCAAGAGATAGCACAACCATACAGGGACTCTACTCTTATATGGAACCATCACTTTTGACAAATTCTGTTAGCCAAAACACATCACAAGGGAAGCCCAGATTCAAGTGGGACCAAAATATATTATGCATCTTGATGGAAGGTGCCCAGTCACATTAGAAAGGGTTTGGATAAAGGGTGGGATAAAGAATGGGGACAGTTTTTAAATGAATCTGCCACATGGGCCTAAAGTGAGTTGTACTCTTAGATGCCTCAGTTGTATGAACAAATAAGTGCATTTTTAATTGAGCTTATTTAAGTCTACTTTCTCTCTCTCATATCCTCCAGAATCCCAACTGATGCAATGATTATCTGACCTTTGCAGGTAGGTTTTGGTCTGCTATAGGGTGAGGAACATATATGCATTTATGTCCTTGAAAGTTATTCTTGGTCAGTGCTTGGAAATGTCATTATTTGAAAATATTATAGTTGAGGAAGTATCATATCAGGGCCATCTAATTGTAGCCACTAGTTACATGTGAATATTCAGTATGAAAATGTGGCTAATTTGTACAATGTATTGACTGATGCTAATATTTAATTTTAATTAATTTAAATTTAAGTAGTCACATGTGACTTGGTCAGTGCTTGGAAATGTCATTATTTTAAAATACTATAGTTGAGGAAGTATCCTATCAGGGCCACCTAATTGTAGCCACTAGTTACATGTGAATATTCAGTACTAAAATGTGGCTAATTTGTACAATGTATTGACTGATGCTAATATTTAATTTTAATTAATTTAAATTTAAGTAGTCACATGTGACAAATAGGTAGCCTATTAAATAACATTGACTGAAAATCTCTAGACTGAAAAATCTCTCCTATGTCCCTAACAGAATAACTATGGGCCAGGAATATGAGCATTTTAATCTCAGGTCCTTTATCTTTTAGGTAAGGTGATTTAAACAAAAACTGTTATCTAGAAATCTCCTTATCTTTGAAGTTCTATGATTCTAAGTAATTCAGCAATTTTTGCTGAAAGTTTGAAAAATTATGTAGAATGTTTGATATTTTGCGAGGGTGCACAAATGATATAAAAATATTTTTCTCTTATAAAGTAATGTTTATAGCTTTTTTCCAGTTTAAAAGTAGTATGTGAGCATGCTATAAATTGACCGAACGTGCCCTGACCCCAAATTTATTTGTAAATCCTAACTTCCAACCTGATGGGTTGGAGGTGATGAGGTCCTGAGGGCAAAGCTTTCATGAATAGGTTAGTGACCTCCTTCATCTTCTACCATGTGAGGACACAGTGAGAAGGTGCCATTTATGAACTAGGAAGCAGGCCCCTAGATGCCAAGTCTACCAGCACCTGGATCCTGAACTCCCAGCCTCCAAACTCTGCAAAATAAATTTCTGTTGCTGATAAGTCACCCAGGCATGGTATTTCATTATAGAAGCCCAAATGGACTAAGACAGGATACTAGAGAAAACTGATGATACAGGAAAGAAGAAACTAAAACTTATCTATTACTAGGATGAGTATATAATTTTTTTTTTTTGCGGTATTGGGGATTGAAACCAGGGACATTCTACCTCTGAGCTACACCCCCAGCCCTATTTTTTATGCTTTATTTTGAAACAGGGTCTCACTAAGTTGCAGAGGGCCTCACTAAGTAGCTGAGGCTGGCCTCAAATCTGCGATCCTCCTGTCACAGCCTCCCAAGTACTAGGATTACAAGTGTGCACCACCACACCCGGCCCATATAATTTAATATCTAAACTGAGACATGTTTGAGAGTGAAAAGGACACTAATAACAATTACAAAGGGACAACAGGTAGAAACCAGAACTGTCCCAGATGAGCTAGGACATATGGTCACTCCATGCATAGTTCTCAAAGCACCTGAATGTAACCTAACAACATACCATAAGGCCAAGGTAATGTGGTCCAGAGGTAAATGTCCTTTGATGTCATACTACAGGGACAGATTTTATAGTATGTAAAGAAACAGATGGATGATATTGCTTTTAGTCAATTCTTCAAAAGTAACTGTTTTACTCTGGTCAGAGCTTTGAAAGGCATTGAGTGACAATGAGTTGAAGATTAGGACACCAGGAGAGTACTTCTGTTGGATGTTGCAGATTAAAAAGAGATTCGAGTATTTTAACAGTCGAAGATGAGTAGGATCTGTGTCTTTCTTTACTAGAATTAGAAGTGTCTTGTGAAAATATTTACTATCGCTCTAATTCTAGGGAAATAGAAAAAGTAACTTCTTACTTTTGTGAATTATAATTTGCTTACAAAATGAAAAGGCAGATTATGACTTTATAATAATGGTGCTTTATATTGTTTTATTACAACTTTGGAAAGCAATTTACTTGGAAAAAATTGATTTTAAAAGATCAAATATTATTTTAATATTAACTACTTCCTTTCCCTTCTGAACCTACCTGTGTTTTTATATTTAAAGAGTGTTTCTAATGAGCCATATAGATTTGGTTCTGCCTTTTATCCAGGCTGATAATATCTGCCTTTTATTTGGACTGTTTAAACCATTAATATTTAATGTAATTATTATTATAATTGGGTTTAAATATACCATCTTATTTTTTTCCTACTTATCCCATCTGCTTCTTCACTTCCTTTTTACTTTCTTTCTTTCTTTTGGATTAATTGGTATTTTTATGACACAATTTTATGTTTTTATTAGCTTTTTGGCTATAACTCCTTTTTGTATTTTTATAGTGGCAGCTATAGAATTTACAATAAGCATCTTTGGCTAATCATAATCTTTTAGATAACATTATAACACTTCCCATATAATATAAGAACCTTAGAATTATCTTTTCCTTTATACCCTCATATTCTACATGCTACTGTTGACATACATTTACTTCTACATATGTTATTTATAGTTTTTCATTACAACTTTGGAAAACAAATTTACTTTGAAAGTAAAAAAGATGCAAAAACATCAATAATTATCATTTTTCAAGAGCCTTTCAACCAAAGATATAAGAGTTATCTTTCAACCCATAAGAAGTTCTTATTAATTTTATTAATTTCTGCCTTAATTGGTCAATTATCTTTGAAAAAATTTAAAAGTTTTAAAATATACCTGCATATTTGCTCTTTCAGCATTTTCATTCCTTTTTGAAGATTCAATTTGTCACCCAAGTATGGTTTTTCTAAAGAATCTTATAGTACAGATATTCTGATAAATTTTTACAGCTTTTCTTCCTCTGAAAAATAATTTCTTTTTCCTTAAATTTTAAGACATTTTCTCTGAATATACAATTCTGGCTTGACAGGATTTTTTCCCAACATGTTAAAGATATCATTGTATGTCTTCTGGATTGCTTTTTTTTTTTGCGTGTGTGTGTGTGTGTGTGAGAAGTCTATAATCATTCTTATCTTTATTTCCTTTGGTTGCTTTTAAGATTGTCCCTTTAACACTGGTTTTGATAATAATGAGGCTTCACATGGTTTTCTTTGTGTTTATCATGCCTGATGTTAATTGAGTTCTTGGATCTGTGGGTTTATAGTTTTCATTAAACTTAGTGAAATTTAGACACTGCAAAACAAAAGATTTTTTCCTAAACTACACTAAGCCCACCTAGGAAATTTTTCATTTCATACCGTCATTTCATATAAAGACATTTTATACTGTCTTTCTCAGCTCTAGAAATTCCATGTTATTTTTAAATATCTTATTCATGCCGGGTATGGTGGTGCATGCCTGTAATCTCAGTACTTGGGAGGCTGAGACAGGAGGATAACAGGTTCGAGGACAGCCTCAGCAAGTAGTGAGACTCTAATCAATCTATAGATGCCCTGTTTCAAAATAAAAATAAAAAATAGGGTGGGGGTGTAGCTCAGAGGTAGAATGTCTCTGGGTTTAACCCTCAGTACCAAAAATAAAAAATCTTATTCATACATATTATATAATAGTATTTAGCATAATAATATTTTATCTCCTTTATTATTGTCCTCATCATATTTATGTCCTTATTTGAATTCTTTAGCATCTTTATAATATTTGCTTTAACATATCTGCCAAAATGCATCATCTATATAGTTTCTGAGCATATTCCTATTGACTGATATCCTTCTTGGATATGTCTCGTTTTTCTACTTTCTTGGACTTCCTTCCTTCCTTCCTTCCTTCCTTCCTTCCTTCCTTTCTCCCTCCCTCCCTCCCTCCCTCCCTCCCTTCCATTCATCCGTTTGTTCATTTGTTCATACTAGGAATTGAACTCTAGGGCATACTACCTCTGAGCTACATCCCCAGACTTTTTTCTTTTTCTTTTCTTTTTTTTTTTTTTTTTTTTTTTTGTAAAAAGCTATCACTAAGTTGCGATCCTCCTATCTCAGCCTGAAAAGTACTAGGACTACAGACATGAGCCACCACACCTGACTGGACATCTTATAATTTTATATTGAATTCTAGACATAGAAAATTTTACTTTATTTGTGTTTTCTTCCTCCCACCTCCCAGGGATTGAACCCAGGGCCTCGTACATTCTTGTATGTGCTCGACCACTGAGCTACACTCCCAGCTCCCAGCCCCCTTGTGTTTTAAAGAATGTTGAAGTTTGTTTGGTAGGCATTTAAGTTACTCTTGGATCAGTTTGACTCTTTCAAGATTTGTTTTGTGCCTTGGTCAAGATTGATTAAGAGCTATCTTAATATTAGTACTAATTTAACCATACTATTAATGTGTGACCTTTCTTGGGTCTCTACTAAACAACCAGAGAGTTTGATGAGGACTCTACACTATACTTGTTGGAAATGAAGTATCTTACAGCCCTGTGTGACCAATGGGAATTTCTCAGTTTATAACTCCTCAATCATTCTTTACTGACCCTGTAGAGTTTCATACTATTTATGATGGGGATTGGGCCCACATTGATTGCTAATATGTATCAATTGCTGATGGTGAGAACAGGCTCTCATACTCAGGCAGAATAATAAAATCCTTTTCTCTGTCTCTAAGTTGTCAGCCAAGAGCTGCAGCCAAGGTTGACCTTGGTCAGCTAAAAATCAGCTGTTGGTCCAGCTAAACACTGAATGTTACAGGCACAGACACATGCAATTTGAAAAGAATTATAGACTTTCACAACAGCTAAGACTAACATTAAAAGATGAAGAAACAAGCTATATTAACCCAATATTAATTACTAATAACACAAAATAGTTATAGCCCAAATCCTCCATACTTTAAAAGACTATATTCTTGTTTCTTTTCTTTCCTTTAATATAAAACAAGTTTTCAACATAATAACTAACTTCTAGCAGATAGAGATAAGGAGATGCTGAGAACTCACCAAGGACACACATGGGCAATACACGTGCTTTGAACTTTAATGCAAATAAAAACAAAAAAAACAAAGCAAGCTTCATGAAGCCCCCTGACCTTGCTAACCAAGTAACATATTTTGATCAGTGATGCCTGCCCCTGTGAGGATAAACAAAGAAGTCTAACAAGGACTTACATAACAGAGATAACTGCCGAATTGCACCTGCTTTTGGGGGGAAAAGAAGATTGATTAAGCAGGATGAAAAGCAAGAGATAACTGATTCTTAAAAAAATTGTATATGTTCAAAGGCATTAGTGCCTTACTTTCAAGGCACTCCACTACGTCACCTCTGGCGTAGTGCTTTGATTACTCTGTCCCCCATTTCGCTCTGTAATAATAAAACTTTGCTCAAGCTTACAACAGTAGTTCTGGCTAACTTTTTCTTTTTCTTTTTTTTTAATATTCGTTTATTGGTGCATTGTAATTATACATTTTGATACACATCAGTATAGCAGCATCATACATGCACACATTGCTCATTTAGCCCTCCCTCAAATCCCACCCTATTCCCTTCCCCCTCCCTCCTTTCCGTGCTCCGCATAGTGATTGAGTCTTATAAGTTTGTGTATATACATCATGTGCTATAGTGTGTTTCCCTCCACTCCCCTCCCAACTTCCTTAGTTAGGTCACCTTCTTTGTTCATCTAAAGTTTTCTTCTTCTTTGTCGGGAGTCCCTTCTAAGTCCCATTCTATCTAGCTTCCACATATTAGGGAGGACATCCAACTTTTCACTCGTAGTGACTTACTAATTTCACTTAGCATAATGTTCTCCAGTTCTCTCCATTTCCCTGCAAATGATGTAATTTTGTTCTTCTTCGTGGCTGCGTAAAGTTTCATTTTGTACATATCCCATAGTTTTGTGATCCATTCATCTGTCGATGGACACCTTGGCTGGATCCAAAGTTTGGCAATTGTGAATTGTGCAGCTATAAACACATGCATTAGTCTGGTAGTTTGGTTTCAGTCCTTTTGGGTAGATGCCTAGAAGTGGTATTGCTGGGTCATACGGTAGGTTCATTCCCATTCTTCTGAGGGTCCTCCACACTTTTTTCCACAGCGGTTGCACTAATTTGCAATCCCACCAACAGTGTAGTAGAGTTCCTACTTCTCCACATCTTCACCAGCATTTGTTGTTGTTTGTGTTTTTAATGATTGCCATTCTAATTGGCGTTAGGTGAAATCTCAGTGTAGTTTTGATTTGCATCTCTCTGATTGCTAATGAAGCTGAACATTTTTTCATACATTTATGGGCCATTTGTATTTCTTCTTCTGTGAAGTGTCTATTTAGTTCACTTGCCCATTTTTTGTTTGGAGTATTTGTTTTTTTAGTGGTGATTTTTTTAAGTTCTCTGTATATTCTAGATATGAGTCCTTTATCTGAGGAGTAGCTGGCAAAAATCTTCTCCCATTCTGTTGGCTCTCTGTTTAGGTTCTTGTTTCCTTTGCTGCACAAAAGCTCTTTAGTTTAATGCAATCCCACATATTAATCCTCATTTTGTTTCCTGTGCCTTTGGGATCTTGTTGAGGAAATCTTTACCTGTGCCTATGTGTTGAAGTGTTGGGCCTATGCCCTCTTCGAGTAGCTGCAAGGTCTCTGATCTGATTTCTAGGTCTTTGATCCATCTTGAATTGACTCTTGTATAAGGTGAGAAACTGGGGTTTATTTCTATTTTTCTGCTTATGGTTAGCCAATTTTGCCAGCACCATTTGTTGAAGTGGCTATCCTTTTTCCAGTGGGTGTTTTTAGCCCCTTTGTCAAAAATCAATTGGCTGTAGGTGTGTGGGTTTGTTTCAGAGTCTTCTATTCTGCTTCATAGGTCTATGTGTCTGCTTTTGTGCCAATACCATGCTGTTTTTATTACTATGGCTTTGTAGTATACTTTGAGGTCAGGTATTGTGATGCCTTCTGCATGGTTCTTGTTGCTGAGAACTAATTTTGCTATTCTGGGTTTTTTGTTGTTCCAGATGAATTTGAGGACAGATTTGTCTATGTCAGTGAAGAATGACTTTGGTAATTTAATTGGTATTTCATTGAATCTGTAAAGCACTTTTGGAAGAATAGCCATTTTGATGATATTTACTCTACCTATCCAAGAGCATGGGAGATCATTCCATCTTCTAAGATCCTCTTCAATTTCTTTTTTCAGTGTTTTATAGTTTTCCTATAGAGGTCTTTTACCTCCTTGGTTAGGTTTATTCCCAAGTATTTTATTGTTTTGGGGGATATTGTGAGTGGAAATGTCTTCTGGATTTCTTTTTCAGTGGATTTATGGTTGGCATACAGAAAAGCTTCTGATTTTTTAAGATTGATTTTGTATCCCGACACTTTGCTGAATTTGTTGATCAGTTCTGTGAGCCTTTTGGTTGAGCTTGTTGGATCTTCTAAGTATAATATCATGTCATCTGCAAATAGAGATAGTTTCAGTTCCTCTTTTTCTATTTGTACTCCTTTTATTTCCTTCTCTTGCCTTATTGTTCTGGCTAGAGTCTCGAGTACTATATTGAAAAGGAGTGGTGACAGCAGACATCCTTGTCTTGTTCCTGTTTTTAAAGGGAACTCTCAAGCCGGGTGTGGTGGCGCATGCTTGTAATCCCAGTACTTTGGGAGGCAGAGACCGGAGGATCCGGGTTCGTGGCCAGCCTCAGCTTGCGCACGCACGTGCATGCGCACACACTCTCTCTCTCTCTCTCTCTCTCTCTCTCTCTCTCCCTGTCTCTCTCTCTCTCTCTCTACTTAGTGAAGCCC
>PVJS01050281.1:0-14363 GCA_004027185.1 Glis glis | reverse complement strand
TTGTTTATTTTGAAACAGGGTCTCACTAAGTTGTGGAGGGCCTCACTAAGTAGCTGAGGCTGGCCACGAACCTGGATCCTCTGGTCTCAGCCTCCCAAGTACTGGGATTACAAGTGTGCGCCACCACACCCAGCTTCATTCACTGTTTTGATCAGATTAAGTACACAATAAATATAGACTCAGTGAACTACTGAATTTATGGGTAGGAGGATGGGTGGAGATTGATGGAGACAGGGGGAGATATTTTCAGTAGCACACAGGATACGGATGGGTCCAAATGTTTATCAAATTCTTAACTTCCCAAAGACGAAACTCGTAAAAAGAAAAGAAGTACATCAACATTTATTATTCACTCGACAAACATTTAAAGTCCCTTCTACATGACAGGGACTCTGCGAGTACTTTGTTACCATGTCTACGCTCACTTGTAAAATATATCTTACCTAGCAGAAAATTTCTGCACCTTTCAGACACAAAGGAGTAATAAAGTACAGGGTAAGTAAGCTGCCACTTAACAGCTCTATCAGAGCCATATATTTAATTCCCCACATTAAAAATGCAAACAAACCTTTAACTTCCAAGATCAATTACACCTAAGAAGGAGGTGTGCTGGGAACAGCATTCTGTCTTGTCAAAGACTCCTTATCATCAACGAAGAATAAACACTCTAATTAATTTTTTTTCCTTTTTTTGTTTGTTTTCTAATTACATCATTCATTACTCCTTAGAATTCAAATCAACATCAGATTTATAGTGGGCGGCCATTGAAATATTGATTTGCTTATATAGAAATGCCAGGGTTGGCAGGTAAGTTGTCTTACTGCTGGAGAAAGCTTTGGCTTTGGGAAACTTGTTTAAGAGGCAGATAGTTGTGATGAACAAGCCATTTGTATGCACAGCAGGTGCAGGGAGAACTTTTTAAAATTTATGTAGTCTCGTTAGCATCCTCTGATTCCCAATTCCTGGAATAAGGGCAGCAAATCTGAGACATAATATACAAATCTTAATTGTACAAAGGCCTGATGTTTACTTTCTGCGTCCACGGGCCTATGCCACACTGCACGTGATACGCAGGGTCACTAAATCGTGCAGGTTCCAGTATTAGGACAGAGAGCGAGCGATGTTGCTGTAGATAGATATGGTTTCTTCAGGGTTCTGCAATTTCTAGTGCTATAAACTTAACCTGCCATGTCTACTCTCCATATATCTTATTGTAATCACCTTTGAGAATAAGAGATCTGGCCTGCTTATTTTACAGTGCTATAGTAGAATGACTATGTTTTTTGAACCTTCCTCTGTACATGTGTGTATATGTAACTAGGGATTGAACTCAGGGGCATTCTACCTCCTAACTATACCCCCAGACCATTTTATTTTTTAGTTGGAAACAGGGTCACTAAGTTGCTGAGGCTGTCCTCAAACCTGTGATCCTAGCCGGGCGTGGTGGCGCATGCTTGTAATCCCAGTACTTGGGAGGCGGAGACCGGAGGATCTGGGTTCGCGGCCAGCCTCGGCTACTTAGTGAGGCCCTCCGCAACTTCGTGAGACCCTGTTTCAAAATAAAGTATAAAAAATAGGGCCGGGTAGCTCAGAGGTAAAATGCCCCTGGGTTCAATCCCCGGTACCGCGAAAAAAAAAAAAAAACTGTGATCCTCCTGTCTCAGCCTCCTGAGTACTGGGACTACATGTGTGTGCCACCACACTCAGCATCTGTACTTGTAAAACACATTTTTTTAGCCATGTGTGGTGGAGAACACCTGTAATCGCAGTACTTGGAAGGCTGAGACAGGAAGATTGCAGGTTTGAGGACAGCCTCAGCAATGTATCGAGGTTTTCAGCAACCTAGAAAGACCATGTTTAAAAAAAAGGGAGGGCCTGGGGTGTTGCTCAGAAATAGAACGCTCCTAGGTTCAATCCCCAGTACCACAAAATCAGTAAATAAATAAATAAAACACATTTTTCCTTGAAAAAAATCATTGTGTAATCTCATACATATGTGCTTCTCTATAGAAACAAAAATCATTTACCATATTTCCAATGAGCTAATCAGGAATAATTGGGGGAAATAAAAAAAAAGGGAGGAAAAGGGACAAAAGACAATTATATAAATGGAAGGGATACTGAATGGCTATATGATGCTTAACTTAGATGAGCCTCCTGGTGTGTGGAAAAATTATTTTCTAAGCTGTCACTTGAAGCCAATCTTACCTGCAGGCCTCTTTCTACTCCAGAGAGAGAGGCCATGTACACTTATAATTGACAGCCAAGTCTCCCTCATTCTTAGTGAATGGGAACAAACCACTGGAAACCGAAGAAGGCTTCTACCTACCCTCTCCCCATAATGTTTATGTAAGGGCACAAAGATGGATTTCCTGTACCCATTCGCACATTAAGCAAAGAGAAGGGGGCTTCCTGGAAGAATAGCCACTTCGTGCAATCTCCACAGAGCACTGTGTTTCTCCATCATATAGACAGAGTCAAGAGTCAAACTGTGTTGAACTGGCCTGGGTGAGGCTAATTTCTCTGCTACTAACAGAGTTGAGTGGGTAATTAATTACAGAGAAGCATATTGCAAGTTCGGTCCCAAATTTAATGGAGAAAACCATAACAAATCAACTGTGGTTGTCATTTCTGGTGTTACTTTCCTCCCATCCCCTGGAAAGGCTTTGTAAAGAAGTGTCTTAGGTCAGGATGGTACATCAACATTGTTTTTAATGCTGGGAGCTGAGTATCTCCGCAAGCTATTTTGCTCTCTCTCTTATACAACCTCAATCTGATGAATCAAAAAAGAAACGTTTAATCTCAGCCCACTGATCAGCCAAGATATTTTAACGTTTTAGCTGTGAAGTAAAGAGAATATGCTTTCTCAAAGAGAATATCTTTACACTTCAGACTGTAGAATGAGCACTGGAAAAATTAGATCTGGGCCTCTGTGTCTGCCCACGGTTTTCAAATTAAGAAGGATGTCCTCGTGTTTAATAAAAACAACCTACATCGCTCTTCAGGAGGACTCAGGACAGCACTTTCCAAGCCCCTGGCAGTATCATGTAAGTACCGTATGCAGCTCCTCTAAATCCTAGGCAACACTTGCCCCATGGAATTTCCAAAACTATGCAATTTCTCATTTTCAATCTGCTATCCAGTCGAAAATAGTCTTTTACAAAAACTAAAATCTCAATTGAATTCCCCTTCTGTATACTTTTGTAAAATTCTTCAAAAAACTTGAAATGTGTGCATTAAGGGGAATCAGAAATCAGCCCACCACACAATGTTAATAATGCATGTGGTGAGCCGGGTGTGGGGGCACACGCCTGTCATCTCAGTACTTGGGAGGCTGAGACAGGAGGATCACAGGTTTATGGCCAGCCTCAGCAACTTAGTGAGGCTCTCCACAATATAGAGAGACCCTGATTCAAAATAAAAATAAAATAAAATAGGGCTGGTAAAATGCTCCTGCCTGGGTTCATTTCCCAGTATCACAAAAAGAGAAGAAAGAAAGAGAGAGAGAGAAGAAAGAAAGAAAGAAAGAAAGAAAGAAAGAAAGAAAGAAAGAAGGAAAGAAAGAAAAAAGAAAGACCGCATGTGGTGTACTTTGAGGGTATACAGTTAGTAAGGGCATGATACATATATTTGGTGGTACAATTGTGTAAGTATTAATCATATAAGGAAAATGGGTTTATGGTCTATGACCATAATTGGTTTGTATGAAAACCCAAGGGTACCAATGAGCCATTTCCTGATTTTTACTCATATTTACAGAGATTAGAAGAGCTATAATCCCACATGTGGAAGCTTAGATTGTTCAGTTACTTACTCAAAGAAATAGTGGGAAAAGTAAGTTACAATCCGCTACTGATAAAAAACGAAAATCAGTTCATTTCTTCTTAAATTATCATATTTGGTTTGGTTCAGATTTCTAGAAAAAAAAGTGGGGGCAGAAGAAAAAGAAGCATTTTCAAAGTTTGTTGTTTTGGTTTACTATTTTAGAATTCAAAGTTTCATTTTGGTTGTCAATATTTTCAAAGAACAAAAGTATAGCAAAAAAAATTTAATCATCAGAATATTTAACTAGTGTATTATTTGTAATAATCCATGTAACATGGGACCTTAATGTTAAAATACACTAGAATTTAGTTTAAAATTCCAGATGCTACCCAATAGCCCAATTTTTGTACTGCAACAAGTAATTATGGAATTATCCATTGGAAGCTGTAATACAGTTTCATTGAAAGGAGAAAAATAGATGTAATTACATATGAGCTGTCATACAAAAGTTATCCGGATCCTTCTGGAGCTCCTTTTCCATGAAGCAACTGAAAATTAAATTGTCAATTGTAGAGGGAATTAAAATTTTCATAGCAAATGTACTTGACTACCATTTTATTTTACACTGAAAATCATTGTATCATTGTAGCGATACACCAGGATGTAAAATATATTGATTTTTTGATGAATTAGATACCTCTAATTGGTATTAACCAGTTTAGATTTTATGGCAATGGAGAGAAACAAGTATGGACAAAAGGAAATGCTTCTTGATCCTTCTTCATAATTAGTATTATATCTACACCATAAATTCTCTAAAGGAATTAAACTTCTCTTGTGCTGTGCTTATTGCTTACTTGAAAAGTTAAATGTTCTCTTGGAAGTTCCCTGGGGCCCAAAGAAGTGGCTAGAGAAAAGTTTTCCATGGATATTCTATCAGCATCAAATATGTTCTAATACTTAAATTGGTAAAGAATTAGAAGAGAACAAATTTACCGAATCTAAAATCCTATGGGGGGAATAAGTGTCCCGGTCCATTTAGGGGCACAATTTATCTTCTTGTATTTATATCACATTTCATAGTGTACAAAGAATATCTGTACTCTTTCACAGCATGATTCTCATAATAACCATGAAACTGTAAACCTCAGAGTATAAATGAGCAAAGAGAGGACCAGTTATTTGCCAAATAACAAATAACTTGTGAGTGTTTGAGATTAATCCTACTCAATTGTTTTTTAAAAAATTTTAAAAAAAGATGTTCTGGTTAAGATTAGACTCTTTTATATGCTCTCATTTAAAATTACTTGCATATAATTATGCTTAAAGGAACCGGGCTTTGAACACCAGCATATTATCAATGAACTATACAACCCTGGACATATGACCTTTTTCAGATCTCATTTTATTACACTGTAAAATTGGAGGGTTTGAGGTAAGGGACGTAGGGACCAAGGGACTACGAATGTGCCAAGCTCTGTGATCTTATGACCCTTTAACATAGATAAATAGTATGCCTTGTGCCCATCAGACTCATGAATGCAAATGTCACTGAATGATATTAGACTATTTCCTGCCCACTCACAATTTTAATTTTCTCTACATTGTGTCCCCAGCATCTAATAGGGCCCTTTGTAGAAAGTATTTGATACAAAAATGAATTAAGAATTAATGATTTAATAATAAGCATCTTGATTCAATTCCGTTGTTATAAAATAGCATTTTTCCTGGTTATGTAAAAAATAAAACCCTTTATTATCATATCATTGCTAGATCTCAATCTGAATTTGTGTATTAGGGTAAATTTCCACTGATCTTAGGTAGAAATTTAGAGAGAGAGAGAGAGAAGTAGGTTTATATATAGTTTTAAAATGTAGTGGTGGTTTATATTCCTAACTTGTAAAACTTCAAAAAAAACACAAAAGCTATTTTCTTTTAAAAATCATTTGCTTAAAAGATTAACATTTTTAATATGTTTGGCCCCCAACTGAATGTCATTACTTAGCTTCTATTATTCAAATACAATGACAAAAGGCCATTTAGCAATATCCAATATATTATAGAAATAGTAGATACAGATGCAGAGGCTATTTCCCAGAATCGGTTAAACTCATTTAAATCAAACATTACATATTTACATTCAACTCTAATCATGCAGTACAAATCAGTCTAGTTTCTGCCATACCTCTACTCTTCTCTCTTCTCTGTTGATGAACATGTTAGTTTCAACTGCCCCAACTTCCTAGGTTCACTGAATTCTTATTAAACTGTTAAAGGTTATCAAGTTTTACTAAATAGTTCTATCAATATTTATCACAACATTTAACACATGGCTATCTGAAGAAGTTCCCTAGAAACAATCATTTTGTCCAACATATGTTCAAATGTTTAAAATTGTTGGCACAATTCTAAAAGTTACAAACTCGGTTTCTAAAACCATCTTTTTTAAATCGTCAGAGTCAGGCAAATCATTACAGTTACAAAACAAGTAAATGTTTTAAACACTTATTATTCTAAGAAAATACCATCTCTGCTTCTTTTCCATCACAGTACCCAGGAAAAGAAAATGGAGGCTTCAAAAGAAGTGAAACTATTTTTTTTTTTTAATGATTAGGAGACTTTAGACAGTGTTTGACAATCCGGGCTGATTTTCACCTAGAGTGAATTGATTAATACTTCTGATAAAATTAATAAATAAGGATTTGAGGATTTTAATTGAGACCCACTTTGTAAAAATGATGTTTCTCCACTCTGCTTCAGGATAATTTTTTAAAGTTTTTTAGCCAATGAAACATCAAGAAAAAATACACTCATGTTTGTAAGCTCGACCACAGTTTATAAATTTTATTTCATTCTCCCCAGATCACTGTACTCCCTACAGCATGATTTTTCTTCATTAAAATTACAGTGGAGTGATTCATTTGGGGAGATAAAAGGAAAGACCAAGGGACCCTGGAATGACAGAGTGGAAAGTGTCAACCGTTGTCCCCTGATGTTGTCAAAGTTTGGAGTCAACCATTTCCTGGTTTGCTTCTGCCCACAGATCTCCCATAGAAATTCAGAGGAACTCATGAACCCCGTGCATACATGAGAGGGAGAATCTGTCCCCAGAGACTGGTTTACTTTTAATAGTGTTGACTTTTAACATCCTCCTCTTCAAAAATGCTTAGCTTCTTGGCCCAAATGAATTTGCCTCATTTTTGTTCTGTGAAACAAATCTCAAACCCGGATTCTTTTTTAGTGGATAACTGAAAAGAATGGAAAAACGGCGATGATAGAGAGGAAACAGTTTAAATACATGTTACAACAGTCTTTAGCCAAGTGAGGAGTGGAAATTGCACTTGAGTGTCTGAGTTAAGCCCAAATCTACAGTCTCAGGTTGGAAAAGCGCACCTGTCTTTCAGTAAACCAGCAGTTCGAAGGATCTAGATGAATACAGAACTGGAGATGAGGGAGAGAAAGTTAAACTCTTCAAAGATATTTTCTAAGTTCGAAGTAAATTGTCTCTGGCTAAACAAAAACTGTGACTATTTAGTTCTAAGAATCTCATACTTGAGTAAATCGGGTGTGGGGTGGTTTACCCTCAGAATGACCACACTGTGTTCCCAAACACGGTTATTTACATGGGGAAACTAGTTCACTTTTCTATCTAATAAATTTATCTGGTACATTTATTAGATAATAAGACCCAAGGACAGCATAGGACTATTTCCTCAATTTTAAAGTAGTATTTCTTATCCTTCCAATATAATTATTTAAATCTGTACTGGTCTACATTTTTAAGAAGATCGTGTAAATACTTCTAAACTTTTTTTTGATGTGTGGTACTGGGGATTAAACCCAGGGGCAATCTACCTCTGAATTACATTTCCAGCCCTTTTTATCTTTTCTTTTGAAACAGGGTCTCCCTAGGTTGCTGAGAGCCTCGCTAAGTTGCTGAGGCTGTCCTTGAACCTATGATCCTCCTGTCTCAGCCTCCCAAGTACTGGGATTACAGGTATGCACCACCACACCCAGTAGGTACTTCTAAACTTTTAAAGGATGAAAAATATCATGTGAGAAATTGATTTTACAAATGATAGCTGGACTTCTTGTGATTAAAAAATAAAGATTTGTAGGACAGGTGCACTATACATATTTACAAGGCTGAATTTTATCTAAAAGGCAAATGAGTATTTCATAGGCTTGTATGACCAGCTAGCAAACTAAAATGTTTGTGGTAAGAAACAGTGTCTTTAAGGTTTCAAAATGACTTTCGTCATTCCTCCACATTCTTGGTCACTCACAAGTTTTTGACAACCTTATGTATGTTTCAAGCGTACTCAGAGTTAAGCTCTATGCAGACATGGAGAGGTAAGTAAATTCATCTATTTTGAATTACTCAGCTGGGCGTGGTGACGCACACTTGCAATCCCAGTACTTGGGAGGCTGAGACAGGAGGATCCGGGTTCGCGGCCAGCCTCAGCTACTTAGTGAGGCCCTCCACAACTTAGTGAGACTCTGTTTCAAAATAAAGAATAAAAAAATAGGGCTGGGGGTGTAGCCAGGAGGTAGAATGCCCCTGGGTTCAATCCCCAGTGAAAGAAAGAAAGAAAGAAAGAAAGAAAGAAGGAAGGAAGGAAGGAAGGAAGGAAGGAAGGAAGGGAAAGAAAGAAAGAAAGAAAGAAAGAAAGAAAGAAAGAAAGAAAGAAAGAAAGAAACAGGGCTGGGTTGGGAGGAGCTCAGAGGTAAAATACCCCTGGGTTCAATCCCCAGTTCCACACACACACAAAAAAAATGAATTACTCAAAGGAGAGATGGAAAGGGAGATTTTTGTACTTCTTTCTCCATTTATTTTATACCTCTACGTAAATAAAAATAACTGAAAATTTAAAGTAATTCTTATTTACCTAAAGGAAAGAATTAAAAAGTTAAATCTAAGAAGAAAAAAAGAGTTTAAAATAACAATGGAAAAAATTGGAGTATATGAGCACAAATATCTAAAAACTTTATCTACAATCTGTAGCCATATGAGAACAAAGGCTGTTGGCTCAAAGAGAAATTGGATGATATGATTATGAATGATGCATTTGCTTTGTTTAGATTAGAAATAGAGCAATAGACATATAATTATCTATTCTTAACAAAACACTTTATATCAATATAATTAAAAATAAATTATTTTATGTGACATTTGAAGAAATCAGATTTGTCTGTTGCTCTTAGATGAAAACAGGAAGATAGATGAGGATAGAGGAATGAGGATGAGGAAGAGGTTAATAAATTTGAATCTAATATGGTTGATGGTGACTTTTTAAATAAGGGTATATCAAGTTTATAAATTTTTTAAATCTATTCTTGGAAGTTCATATATATTTTCATGTAGAATGAAATGAGATTCTTCTATGTATGTGGTCCTAAAAATGTCAACTAGTCAATCATTAACTTCTGGGGCAAAAACTACCACTTTAGGGCAAAGCCTCTGAGAGTCCTGCTTTAATATGAAAAGCTGAATAGAGAAAAACAATTGAAAAGACCAACCAACGTGCATTAGAATAGTCACAACAGATGTCTAAGGAAAATTGAGAAAGGAAACACTTAAAAGATAGACAACTGAGAAGGTTCTAAAAACCTACTTCTCACAAGCTCACCCTGCATTCACACGTTAGGGAACTAGTACATTTTCTGTTGTAGGCACCACTGACAAAAAGAACAGAAAGAATGTTCTAGAAAATGCATATCATATTAAAGCTGATTTTCTGGCTATAGTGTTAGAATTATTCTTATGTGATTACTGGTTTATTTGATAATATCGAAGTGATAATAGAAGTGATTATTAGGAACAAGAAAAGAAAACTGGGCAAAAGACCAGAGGCTAGTAATCATGTGAGTTTATTGGAAGAGCCTAAGTGGGTAATTGCTAGTATACTTAATATATTGACTGTTATGAGAAGTCTTAAATTTAGTGAACCTTGTAAGTTTTATCTAGATAAATGCTTACTTCCTGCATATATTGAAATGCGCATGTTACTGAGTTTTTAAGCATAAAATATCCTATTTCCAAAATAGTAACACACATGAGACATATTTCTTCATTAAATATTCTGATATATTCTCTGGGCATTACCAATTCCCCAAATATCTGACTATAACATAAAACACTTATTACCAAAATTCTCCTAATAAGTTGTAACCACGTGGCTCAGAACATGTAGTTCCCCAAACTCTCATGAATTCTTCTAGCTCCAAAGTTTCATGTTTAATAGTCAAGAGAGCCTTCACTGTAAAACCATGTGGTATCAGACTTCTATGCTTTGAAGGGATTATATAGACCACCTAAAATTCCTATATTTCCAGGTGGGCATACCTAAAAATATCTATTGACTTTTTAAGCTGACGTATCTGAAGGTGGCTAAAACAGAAAAAATATGTGCCAAATGTTTGGAAGAAAAATGTAAGACCTGCTACTTCATTTTCTTATGCACTTTCTCCCTACTTTCCTTACTTTTTTTCTCTATTTCAGGGGATTATTAGGGTATTTCCTGTGTTGCTTTCACATTTTTGAAGAATAAATCATATTATCCTGGTTGGCAGCAATGTAAAGAGCGAATAGATGGTCATGTGGGATGGCAATACCTTTAAATATATTTTTCCCCCAGATTGTTGAACCCAAGAGAGATGTGTTCTCTTCAAATTAAGGAGTAGAACTGAAATTTAATCAAGGAGTAGAACTGAAAGTAGTAAACAATTGCTATAATCTACTTCCCTCATAAAAAATAATGTCCCATAAAATTCAGCAACATAAAATTATAATTGTTAAAAAGATCTTAAATAATGGAGACCGTTATTGATTCAAAGGCAGATTTCTTCCTAATTACTGATAGTAAGAAACCTTCTCAAGAAAGTTAAAATCAAATGGAATTCCAAGAAACATGGACCAAAAAAAGAATATACCATTTAACTAAATTATGAACAAGGAAGGAGAGAATGGAATTGAACATGAATAAAAGATGAAGGATTTTTGCTTAAACTCTCCTATCTTATTTGTCAAATACGGAAGTAGATGTTGGGGGAAAAAATCTACCTTCCATATCAGTTTCTCTTTCAGTTCTTTCTCTTTTTCATATGAAATCATACCCAGGGAAAATATTTACCTGTTTGAGGTTTTGGTTACTGAAAAATTAGAAGAACTATAATCTATCTTTCCATTAAAAGAAAGCAATCTAGATACTTTCGTTTAATATATCTGTTATTTGAATTTAAGCTTATTTAACCCATCCAGTTTCATAGCTATTACCAAATTGCACAGTCCCAACATTCATAAATGTACTATAAACTAATGTGAAAACTTCACTTATGGCTCAGAATTTCTCACTCATTTGACCCCAAATCATTTGACACTCTGAGCCCGTGGATCCGACATCTCCTGTAGCTATTTTCATAGTATACTTGGAGTTATAGCTATATGTGGATTTGCCATATCCCCATTCTATACTATACTATGCTGCTTATGAATGGAAATTTCCTTATTATCCTGTAAGCTCTGAAGTGCACTTGCCTGGAATATGTTCTTCTGAAGCAATTTTTTGTTTTAATTGAATAAACATCTCGTAGATTCATTTAAACAGTTCTAAACTTAACAAAAATATAAAAATTTCAAAGATGAATGGACTATCGGAGCTTAAAGGAATGTTCCTACACTTGATTTTGTCTATAGTAATTTGATTAACGGGTTGCTAAAACTTATATATATTGTTTTAGGAAAATATACTCAAGCCAAGTGTGGTGGCCTATGCCTGCAATCTCCGTACTTGGGGGGCTGAGACAGGAGGAGCGCAGGTTCGAGGACAGCCTCAGCAATGTACTGAGACTCCCAGTAACCTAGAGAGACCCTGTTTCCAAAAAAAAAAAAAAAAAGATCTGTAGGTGTGTAGCTTGAAGGTAGAATGCACCTGGGTTCAATCCCCAGTAACACACAGACACACAAACACACATATACATATACAGGCACACTCATAGAATTCAGATTTTTTTTAGCCGTACTGGGGAGTGAACCCAGGGGCATTCTACCTCCAAGGTACACCCCCAGCCCTATTTTTTATTCTTTATTTTGAAACAGGGTCTCACTAAGTTGCGGAGGGTCTCACTAAGTAGCTGGGGCTGGCCACGAACCCGGATCCTCCGGTCTTAGCCTCCCAAATACTGGGATTACAAGCATGCACCACCATGCCCAGCTTAGATTGTTTTAAAGCTAAAAACAATCTGACTAATTACTGAGAAATATAACTATCTATGTAATTTTTGAAAGATATGACTATGTATGTAAATATAAGGTGCTCCCTTCAGCCCTGGGATTTAGATCTAGTAGGCTTTCTAAACATGAGTATAATTGCTGAGAATTATGTTTATCAATAAGTATTATTAATTGCCTATACATTGTCTCATCCTGCCCTGTGTAAAAGTGGAAACCCCGATGGATGGGTGGATTCAAAGGGAAAATCTAACCGGAGCAGTAGAGGTACTGCATGGCCTGCAGTATCGAAGCAGTACAGATGTCAGAGGGGAGAAATAGTGATCGAAGAGCCAACCTTTGTGTATCATTTAAAGCAAAATTTTTAAAAAAGCTGAGAAGCAGGCAGATTTATTCGGTCACACCGCTTCAAGGCAGGAAGTGGAAACTTGACTGAGATTGTTGTAAAGCAATACTGAGTGTGTCTTTCACCTCTCGCTTTGAGGGCTTGGTGGTAAAATGCCACAGCTTTATTTTTTTTCCCTTACAGTGCATATAAAAGATTTTTTTAAAAAGACCCCAAATCTTGGCAGATGTTCATTTGTAAATCATTGCATTAAAAAAAATAAAATTTTTGACCTCAATACATGTGAGTATGCGTGTGTGTGTGTGTAGTTCTGGATAGTTCTGGGAATGGAACCCATTCTACCTCTGAGCTATGTCCCCAGCCCTTTTTTACATTTTTTGTTTTGAAACAGAGTCTCACTAAGTTGCTGAGAGTCTCGTTAAGTTGCTGAGGCTGGTCTCGAACCTGAAGTCCTTCTGTCTCAGGAGCCCAAGTACTAGGATTACAGGCGTGCGTCACCACACCCAACTTAAACAATATTTTTTAATTCCCAGGGTGAAAAGAATCATACTTCCACAAGCAGTGCCAATATAAACACAAAAGTTCCTGAAACAGATTATTCAAAATGAAGGAAACAAGTTATTTTTCCAAAATTCAGATCATTAAGGATCCTCATTCTTAATGTTTCTTTCCAAAATTCAAATAGCACTGGAGAATAACATCCTCCAAAATAACAAAACACTTGAAGAGAAAGGTTTTACCGCTGCTTTCTTTCTTGACTAAAATAAAAAATTGCTAATACTGTGTAGGGAGGTTGAGTATAAGAGATGGAAGGATTCTCCAAATAAAAAGTAATTCTTTCTTTCTTTCTTTCTTTCTTTACTTACTTACTTACTTATTTTTTTTTTTTTTGTGGTACTGGGCAGTCTAACTCCAAGCTATACCCCCAGCTCTATTTTATTTTTTTATCTTTGAAACAGTCACGCTAAGATGCTGAAGCTGGCCTTGAACCTTCAATCCTCCTGTCTCAGCCTGCCACGTACTAGGATTACAGATGTGCACCACCACACCCTGCTCAATGGTATCTTGAGCATTGGGTAAACTGTATGAAGGGACACAAACCACTGTTATAAGCATCAGAGAATTTCACAGCGTAAACTGTTTTCAGGATAGGAAAGCTCACAATAGCTCCACAAGGTGGGTAGACCTAGCAAATAGCCCACCATTAGTCTCCCCAAGATTCAAGGTGGAGTTTACTCAAAAACTAATAGATGGCAACGTGTTGTCTTCTTCGTGGCCACTCTCATCCTAAATTTTTGTTTGTAACATTAATATGTATTTCTAGAAAGCTGAAATTATAGTGACTTTGACAGATTATTTTCTATTCTTTTTTTGTGTGTGTATGGTACTGAGGATGGAATCCAGGGGCCTTCTACCTCCGAGCTACACCCCCAGTCTGTTTTTTTTTATATTTTTTATTTGGAAACAGGGTCTTACTAAGTTGCTGAGAACCTCACTAAGTTGCTGAGGCTGGCTTCGAACCTGTGATCCTCCTGTCTCAACCTCCCAAGTACTGAGATTACAAGCATGGACCACCATGCCCGGCTACTTTCTATTCTTGAAGCACGATGTCTTGATGTCTTGCTCAGATGATCTGAGCCTGGTTTCTGAGTATTTTAATCGATTTTAAATCCTGGATATTGGGCCCTGGAAATCACATATTTAGACACCGAACTTTTCTTGTTATCTTCGTCCCTGTTGAAGCATTATTGTTAACTGTAGATTCGTCGAAGCTAATCACAGGTACCTTTTCTGCCCTGGATATTAAATAAAAATGTTGGTGACACCATTTTCATAGATTACTAAAATGGGGTAATTGATTAGACTGAGCAGGTGTCCCTTCGACACTTTTCTAACTGGTTCTTCTTAATGCTAAAAGAGGAAAAGTTGTCACTAGAGAGAAACCTTTGGTCCAGTGTACATCAAAGCCTGTCATTCCCCTTGTCTTGACTTTTTCTTTTTTTTTTTTTTTTTTTTTTTTTT
>PVJS01050280.1:0-14372 GCA_004027185.1 Glis glis | reverse complement strand
AAGGAGAGAGAGAGAGAGAGAGAGAGAGACAGGGAGAGAGAGAGAGAGCTGAGGCTGGCCGCGAACCGGGATCCTCCGGTCTCCGCCTCCCAAAGTACTGGGATTACAAGCGTGCGCCACCACCCCCGGCTGGCTGGTCAATTTTTTAATGTATGTTTAAAGGATTCTGAATAGGGTAGAGAGTTTTGTATCAGGTATAAGGAAGAAATCATACTGAAATCTGATTCTACTCAGTATCAGCAAGCTGTATAAAGTGTATTTATCCCCAGTGATAATATGTACATAATTGTTTAATAGTCTATAAACTTCATGGAAGTAAGACTAGTTGTGTCTTGTTCACAGCTGTATTACCAGCATTTAGTATAGGTCTGACATTAGTATGTGGTCAATAAACATCTGGTGAACGAATGAATGTGTTGTCCACTTTGGATATGCATGTGCTGAGAGAGAGAGAGTGTGTGTGTGTGTGTGTGTGTGTGTGTTTGTGTGTGTGTGTGTGTGTGTTTCCTTGTCTATAAAATGGAAATAATAACCAATTAATGCAAAATGCTTAATACAGTACAGCCACTTGACAGATCCCAGCAAAAATGCCATGTCCCTGGAGAGACCTTCTCAAATAGCCTTCCTTTTCTCCTGTTACCCTCTTTTTTTTGTGCATGTGTAACATCACATTTATTTGTTGTCTCACTTATATGTGTCTTTCTATGACATCAGAGAGGACCTTGTCTCTTTCATTCATCCATTAACCTCTATGTCTGAAATATTTCATAAAAGGCCCTCAGTCAATATCTGTTGAATAAATAAATGAATCATGCTATCCTGCCAGGACTGAAGTGCAATGTCCTAAGTAAGATATTTGTTCCAACCAGTCCAAATTCCTGCCTCTTATTTTAATAGGATCAGGATTTTTTTTATTATACTTCTCAACTATTTTAAAATACTATTTGTTTGTACATCCAAGTAATGAAGGAAAGAATCAGAACATGTCTTTTAGAGGAAATAGTTTGAAAATGTCATCTAAGTTGCAAGATAATACAGATAACTCAAGTGACCATTGATAGGGGACTGGGTTAAAGAAATTATAGTGTAGCTGTTCACTAGAATGCTACACAGCTATTGAAAACAAAAACAGAATGAAGAGCTCCATGTACTGATATAAAAAGACCTCCAAAAATACATTGTTAAAAATGTTTTCAATGGATAGAATAGTGTGAATTCCAGGCTGTCTGGTGTGTAAAAGTGGAAAAATAAGAGTTTATAGTCATATTTGCTTGAGTGGACATAAAGAAATCCTGAAAAGATGCATTCAGAGAATAATAGTAGTCCCCTGGGAGGTAGGAGTGGAATTAAACTGGAAGCTTCAAAACTGGGGATAGGATGCAGAGTTTTCACTGTCTTTTATGTTTTTTGAACCATTTGAAGACATTATGCAAACAATTAAAAACAGAGAGACAAAATATATTTTAAAACTTAGTGCTGACACTTCCTTCAGTAGAAAGAAACCTGATGCTAATTCTGCTAAGACAGAAAGTAGCCAAGTGGGCAGGTCATAACTTGCCAGCAAGCAGCAGAGACCAATAGTTCTCTCTCTACCCAGTCCCCAGTGCCAATCAAAAGTACATTTGAGCACTTGAGGACTTAACCTCCAGGGAAACTGGGCCTCAGAGTGATTTTATTTCTGTTCTAAAGAGCAGTCTTTTCTCCTTAGAGCTTGACATTTCTGTTAATGCTTATCCTCTCATGACTTTTAGGCAAGAGAACAGTGATGGGCAACACTTATGAAGCCTGGACCCTTGGAAAAATCTTATCTTGGGAAACTTCCCATCGATTTTGCATATTGTAATTAATGTTTCATATCAGTCCAGTTACAATCTACTATCAATATAGAGGAGCACTGGCCAAAAGAATTTCTTGCAATGATAGAAATGTTTTATGTCTGCACTGACAGATATATTATAGCCACTAGCCACATGTGGCTATTAAACACTTGAAATGCAGCTAATGTGACTGAAGAACTGATTTTTAAAGTAGTTTAAATAAAACTGCCACATGTGGACAGTGCAGGTAGTTACAAACTCTGGTTAAAGTAGTAGAGGAACTTCTTATGTCTACTATAATCCTGAGTTATTGAAATAAAACTACAGGCCAAAATTCTCCCTTTTGAAAAAGTCTCTTATTGCCGGGTGTGATGGCGCATGCCTGTAATCCCAGTACTTAGGAGGCTGAGACAGGAGGATCGCAGGTTTAAGGCCAGCTTCAGCAACTTAGTGAATCCCTCAACAACTTAGCGAGACCCTGTTTCAAAATCAAAAAGGGCTAGGGGTGTAGCTCGGATGTAGAATGTCCCTGGGTTCAATCCCTAGTACCAAAAAAAAGTCACTTATGCATTCAACATTTATTTCTTAAGTACCTACTATGGGCCAAATGCTATTATAATTCTCAGAAATAGTAACATGAATGCAATAGACAAGGCTCCACCTCATAGAATTTACATTCTAGTGCAGTCAGCAAACTGCAGCCCATGGGCTAATAAATCCAGCCCTCTGCCTGTTTTTGTATAGCCTACAAATTAAGAATTTTTTCCAGTTTTAAATGGTTGAAAAGCATCAAGAGGGGAAAAATAATTCATGATACATAAAAATTACACAAAATTCAAGTTTCAGTATCCATAAATAAGGTTTTTTTAACCCAGCATGCCCATTTATCTATGTATTATTACCACACAGCTAGAATTATTAATGGTTACAGCAGAATTGAGTTGCTACAACAGAGACCACATATGGCCCAAAATATGTACTGTTTTTCTCCTTATAGAAAAAGTTTGTCAGCCGGGTGTGGTGGTACACGCTTGTAATCCCAGTACTTGGGAGGCAGAGACTGGAGGATCCAGGTTCGCAGCCAGCCTCAGCTACTTAGTGAGGCCCTCTGCAACTTCGTGAGACCTGGTTTCAAAATAAAGTATGAAAAAATAGGGCCGGGGGTGTAGCTTGGAGGTAAAACGCCCCTGGGTTCAATCCCCGGTACCCCCCTCAAAAAAAAATTTGTCGACCCCTATTTGAGTGGAGAGTAGTATGCTGGAATCTCTGAGAAGCATTTTGCATGCATTATCAAATTCAATCTTTTAAGATAACTCTCTGACAGAGGTTCTATTAGTCTCTCCACCGGTAAGATGTAAAACTGAGGTTCAAAGTGGTTAATAATTCAAATAAGGTCGTGGTTCATAATCGGCAAAACTGGGACTGCACCCCGTGACTGTATGATTCAATAGCTAATGTAGTTATCCAACATTCTATAGACCAGAGCTTCCCACACTTGAATGTACATTTTAATCACCAAGGGGTCTTGTTAAAAGGTTAACTAAGTGTGTACAGCACATGATGTATACACAAATGTATAAGACTCAATCACTATGTGGAGCACGAAAGGGAGGGAAGGGGGAGGGAATAGGGTGGGATTTGAGGGAGGGCTAAATGAGCAATGTGTGCATGTATGATGCTGCTACCCTGATGCGTATCAAAATTATAATTACGATGCACCAATAAATGAATATAAAAAAATAAAAGGTTAACTATCATCCACTAATTCAATAAGTCTGGGGTGGTTGAGACTGTTTCTAAAACCTTCCAGGTGATACGATGCTGCTGGTTAATAAATCATAGCCTTTCAGTGAGTTCTCAACCTTGGCTATGCATTAGAATACTCCCAGGAAATTTTGAAAAATATGTTGCCCAGGACCCACTTCCAAAGATGCTGATTTAATTAGCCCAAGACCTAGGCATCAGAATTTTTTTAAAAAGCTTTCCTGGTGATTCAAATGTATGGCCAAGATTAAGAATCACTGCTCTACTGAAATACTGTTGAACTGAAATATAAACATTCAAGTAGGAATCCAAAGACTGGCATTCCGGTTCTAATTCTGATATGCCAGTTGCTTCTTTTCTCTGGGGCTTCAGACTTCTTTGCAGGTGAAAAATGAGGAAGTTCAAATCAGATTACCTCAGAGGACTCAAAGAAATTGACATGTCAGATCTTCACATAAAGAGGTGAGAGGGTCAGAAGAAGTACCCAATTTTTCAATTTAGTACATAAACATGATGACCAAACCCCAGGTCTACTTAGGGTAAAACTAATTTTATACTTGTTATATATTGTTTGGGCAACTTATCAATACAGAAATGCTTCCACATAGCCAGGCTGCCTTACATACCACACAGCTAGAAATGCAGTAAAAGTTATGATTTAATGATTATGAGAGATAAACATGTTTCATTGTAGGAAATTTGGAAAATTACAGAAGTATAAAGAGAACCTCAAGTACTCATCATCCCTAGAACTGTATTTTTAATGGCTTCAGCCAAGTAAATGACATTGTGATCAGATGATTTCCCATAGAAGCAGGGAGGGTGGGGTGGCCCTGAAAGGCCTCCCCCACAAAAACCCTAAAGATTAAAGCCCTATGATTAATGTCTCAAGCAAATTCAGCTCCAAGCCTAGACTCGAAGGTAGCGTGGGTTCCTATTGGAATCATGGGAACTGTTGCCTATAAACTAGACAGAATTTAAACTTTGACGGGGCTTTCATGTCTAATTGGTAGTGAGCTACTCTCAATTTCCTCATCTGTAGATCATCCTCTATGAAAACTCTTCCTTAACATTTCTGCACTACTTTTGAAATCTGCAGGTGAAAGATGCTAGATAAGACTTTCACCCTGTGCAAACAGTGAGATTACCTGGGCGATCCAGATCTTTATTTCTTTAGAAATATGTGTGGGAAGCAATGGGTGTGGCGCACACTTGTAATCCCAGTACTTGGGAGGCTGAGACCAGAGGATCCGGGTTCACAGTCAGCCTCAGCTACTGAGTGAGGCCCTCTGCAACTTAATGAGACCCTGTTTCAAAAATAAAAGGAAAGAAAGAAAGATGTGTGGGAAGCAATAGAGCACAGTAGTCAGCATGGTCTGGGACCAGATAGTTCTGGGTTTAAATCTAGCCAAGTCCTCTTGCTAGTCATTTTCTCTGTCTGTAAACAGAGATGGTAGCAGTACCTATTTCACAGGGTTACTCCGAGGGTTTAATAACAAAGTGTATATAAAACACTGAGTAGTGTTTGGAACATAGGGAGTATCCTGAAAACGATGCTGTGATGATGATGATGATGATGATGATAAAAATTAGCCACTTTCGAATATGGCCACCTTTAGGACAGAAATACATGTATGTCCTCTTTGCTTGTGTTTTAGATGGATTAGTCTACTTGAAAATCCTGAGCCTTGAAACATCCAACAAGACTGACGCTAGCTCTTGTCACCATGAAGCTATTACTTCGTGCCAAGTGTTTTCAGCACCTAGTAATTCCTGGTTCTATGAGAGCTTTGCATAAAGATTACCAAACAGCAATTCCTCAGAATTTCTCCAGTTATGAGTCCATGAAACAGGACTTCAAACTGGAGATTCCAGAGTATTTCAACTTTGCTAAAGATGTTCTGGACCAGTGGACCAATGAGGAAAAGGTATGGGGAAAGGGCCAGTCAGACTATAATTTCTCAACTGGGAGAAATTTTGCCCTCTGTGGACTTAAGCAATGTTTAGAAATGTTTTTGTTACCATAAGGGGGTGAAAGGTGAATGGGGGTGAATGTTATTGGTATCTAATGGGTAGAGGCTAGGGATGCTGCTAAAAATCCTATAATGTAAAGGATAGCTCCCAGAAGAATTATCTGGCCCACAATGTCAATAGTTCCATGGTTAGTTGAGAAAGCCTGGGTTGTGTAAATGTATGCTTCTAGGTTGACTTTTTTTTTTTTTTTTGGCGGTACCCGGGATTGAACCCAGGGGCATTCTACCTCTGAGCTACACCCCCAGCCCTATTTTTTATTCTTTATTTTGAAACAGGGTCTCACTAAGTTGTGGAGGGCCTCACTAAGTAGCTGAGGCTGGCCGCGAACCCGGATCCTCCAGTCTCAGCCTCCCAAGTACTGGGATTACAAGCATGCGCCACCACGCCTGGCTAGGCTGACTTATTTTTTAAACAAAAAGTGGAGTGAAAAGTGACTCTAAGAGTCATATATGAGCCAGGTGTGGTAGCACAGACCTGTAATTCTAGTTCTTGGGGGACCGAGACAGGAGACTTGCAGATTCGAGGCCAGCCTCAGCAACTGAACAAAACCCTCAGAAACTTGACAAGACCCTGTTTTAAAATAAAAAGGGCTGGAGATGTATCTTGGACATAGAATACCCCAATAACAAAGTCATAAATGGTAGGAAATGAGGCAAAGATCCAGAATTGAGTGAAATATAAAGGAATTCAATAATTCTAACTTTTTGGAAAAAGAAATGATCAAGTTAAATGAGAAATGACATGGGCTAGAAGAAATTACATGGCTCCCAACATCTGGAAATAAGGACCCCAGAGTTACTTCCAAATATTCCATTTAAGTCCTAATGACTTGTGAATTTTCTTCAGACAACATAGTCCACTGAGTCACTTGAAGTAGAATTTAACTGTATACCAACTTCTAAATTCATGACTGGTTTGTCTTTCCTTAGGCTGGAAAGAGACCTTCCAATCCAGCCTTCTGGTGGATAAATGGAAGTGGAGAAGAGGTGAGGTGGAGTTTTGAGGAACTAGGATCTTTGTCCAGAAAATTTGCCAATATACTTACAGAAGCCTGTTCCCTGGAAAGGGGAGATCGAGTAATTGTGATTCTGCCTAAGATCCCAGAGTGGTGGCTTGCCAATGTGGCCTGTTTGCGAACAGGTTGGTAATGTTTGCAGTCCGATCATATTTAAAATAAGCCAGATGGGAGATTCCCACCCCCACCCCAAATCAAAGTAATCATGAGAAATTTATTTGGATATATTATTTGAAGAACTACTGTATACAAAGTAGTGTTATTCTCAGGAACCTTAGAAATGTGTTAGAAAGCCAGGCGTGGTGGCGCACGCTTGTAATCCCAGTACTTGGGAGGCTGAGACCGGAGGATCCGGGTTCGCAGCCAGCCTCAGCTACTTAGTGAGGCCCTCCACAACTTAGTGAGACCCCATTTCAAAATAAAGAATAAAAAATAGGGCTGGGGGGTGTAGCTCAGAGGTAGAATGTCCCTGGGTTCAATCCCCAGTACCACACACAAAAAAAAAGAAATGTGTTGGAAACATGCCCTATCTTTTGACCTACATGGGAAGTTGGGTTTTTCCTGATGCAATAGATTTATTAAGTGAATGTCAATCAACAATTGAATAGCTTCATACTTTCTTTCCCTCTCCTCCTATAGAATCCATGGTCATCTGAAACTCAGTACATCTACAAACTGAAGGATCCACCCCGTTTCGTTTCATACCTTCATTCCTCTCATGGTTAATTATTATCCATCTGGTGCCCTAAGGCAGCCACCTGTTAATCCCTCCTTCTTAATAAGTTACTATGTCTTATAACTTTGACCTTTTTAAAAAAATACTTTTATTGCTGCATTATAATTATACCTCTTAGTGAAGTTCAAAGTCATACAAATCAACATGCACACTGGTCTTGGTATAGTCTGCTATCTCTCCTCACTGTACATAACAGTGAGGTTGGAAGTGATACCCCCATGCATGGGCACAGCATAATTTGAATAGTTTCTTTCACCAGTTCTTCCTTTCCTCCTCCCCCCCCGCCTCTTTTTTCTTATCCCCTTCCACTATTCTACTGGTCAGTATCCTCAATTATCTAAAGTCCCTTTTGTTTCTCATTTTCTCTGAGGCTTCCAGATATGAGAGAAAACATAGACCCTGACTTCCAGAGTTTCTCCTCTTCTCCATTTCTTTTTTTTTTTTTTTTTTTTTTTTTTTTTTTTTTTTTTTTTTTTTTTTTTTTTTTTTTTTTGCGGTACCGGGGATTGAACCCAGGGGCATTTTACCTCCAAGCTACACCCCCGGCCCTATTTTTTATACTTTATTTTGAAACCGGGTCTCACAAAGTTGCGGAGGGCCTCACTAAGTAGCTGAGGCTGGCCGCGAACCCAGATCCTCCGGTCTCCGCCTCCCAAGTACTGGAATTACAAACGTGCGCCACCACGCCTGGCGTTCTCCATTTCTAATGTCATTGCTTTATTTCACACCGTTATCATTTCTCAAATAGATTTTCCCCAAATTCTTCCTAATTCTGGTCTCAAGCATACCCACACTTTTCCCCAATCCAATTCATCCTCCCAAGCCAGTTTTTTTCCTAGAACACACATTTAATGCTGTCATTTTGCTGTTTGACATTATTTAATACCATACCTCTGCATTGCCTACCAGATAAGCTCTGGAATTCTTTAGGTGAATCATCGAAGGTTATAGCTGTTTTCCCTTTATTGCTTTAATTTCTCCATTATACTCTGTGATCAGGCCATGTCAAATGATTTCCTACAAGGTTTGTGGTCATTCCCATCTCATAGCTTTTTTGCATACTGTTTTCTATGCTTGGAAAGCCTTTCTCTCACACCTAGCCATGTTGATAACTCTTGGTAGGCTTTTGAGTCTCTGTTTAATGTTATTTTCACAACCACACCATGATGTCCCAACCCAGGCATTTTCTTCTTTGAGCTTCCCAAAGCAATATGTATGTATTTCTATTTTTGACAGATACTATACTGTCAATTTGCTTACTAATCTGTCATTCCCATAAGACTATGTAAGTTCCTAAACTGACTCATTCTGGGAAATACAGAATGTGCATGTGCTATCTACACTATACTGACATGATGAGAATAACCTTTCTTCTAAACATTGTTTCTTTTCTGCTCCTATAGGGACAGTTATAATTCCAGGATCCACTCAGCTGACCCAGAAAGACATCCTTTATAGACTACAATCTTCAAAAGCAAAGTGCATTATTACCGATGAAATTTTAGCTCCAGAAGTAGATGCTGTTGCACATAAATGTGAAAATCTCCACTCCAAGCTAATTGTGTCTCAGAACTCCAGAGAGGGGTGGGGGAACCTCAAGGAGATGATGAAGTGAGTAGCCTTAATTATAGAATAGCTTCCCAAAAGAAAGGCAATAATGGAAGAATCTTCAACCCAGTAGTGATCAGAAAAATGCAAATTAAAGCACTAGGCAAAGGAAATATTTGGTGATTACTGCTCCATTAATAGAGCTAAGCTCTGAGGCAGGAAGGGGCTTGGGGTGTTTCTGTAGGTCGAGATCCCCAGGAAGCAGTCCCTGGGATGGAGAATGGTGTATAAGAAGTTTATTAAGGAGTTCCCATGGGATCAACACCTGTGAAGGAAGGAGAAAGGTATGGGATTGGGCAGAGGAAGAAATGAATCTGCAATATATTCCCTACAAATCTCTCAGCCAACTCACTGGGACTTCTGTAGTTTGGACAGCTCAAAGCTGTTCATAGCTAAAGAAGAGGTCCTGGCCTTTATACACCCACTTTGATCAGTTATTGGATGTGGACCATCCCTAGAAGGAGGTATGGCTTTGAACGAGGCAGCTTTCTTCAGCCAAGGCAATCTTTAAGAGGACTCCCAGAGAAAGTCCTCCATTCCTACAGAGGGATCTAGGGGGTGCATCACATCAACAACCACAAGAGCTATTATTGTCTCCCACAGAAATTGATCACAGTCAGTGCTTCTGTGGAGGCCATGCCGTTCTCTTGCTGGCAGCAATCCTTCTATTAGGTTGTAATAAAAAGAGCACTTAATGTTAATGTGTGCAGTTGTAAAACTGAATTACACTGATGTTCCAGCCCTGCTGTGGGGGTGCTTCTAGGGGTCATTTGAAACTCTTGCCAGGTACTGGCTATATTTTAGTATTAGGATGGCAGCTGGCAGCAATTTCCCTTTCTAGAATGAGCTTCCTACCTTTATTCAAGGATTTGGGAGCATGTTCCTACCTCCTTTATAATAGCTAATGTTGACTGAATTCTTACCAAAGGCCAAGTACAGTTCTAATAAAAATGTTATAATTGCAATAATAGCTAACATTTATATGATACTGGTTATGTGCCAGAAACTCTTCTAAGCACTTCAGCGATATTAACTCATTTAAATCTCACAGTAGCTTAGAGGGTAGGTACTATAATTAAACAGATGAATAAAGTCAATGCTAGTATCTGGCAGAGCTGGGTTTGAAAGGCAACTGGCTTCTGAACCCATACTCCTAACTGCTATATTTACTATCTCTAGTCGTACAAGATCAGTACAGTAATCCTGCCTTAGATTTTGAGGGCAACCACGTCTGTGAAGGAAATGATAGCACACAGTTATAGCTAGTGTGTGTGTGTGTGTGTGTGTGTGTGTGTGTGTGTGTGTGCGTGTGTGCGTGTGTGTTACTGAGAATTGAGCACCAGGTGCTCTACCACTGAGCTACATCCCTAACCCTTTTTATTTTTTTTACTCTGAGACAGTCTTGCTAAATTGGTGAGGCTGTCCTCAAACTTGCAATCCCCCGATCTCAGTCTCCCAAGTATACAGTTACTGTTTTTAAGGAAGATAATTATGGAATTAGAGACTCAAACACTTAGCCTAGCTTTGCCTATTTTTATATTTCTCTTGGCCTGGATGTTTTTGTTCATTCATTCTCAGCTTAGTATTCCCAGATAAATCTGTATACTTCTAAGATACCTGAAGTGTGTGCATGCAGAGTTTCTTCCTCCTGGCTGCTCTAAGGAATGACTTATTTAGAAGCAAAATTATCCTTTGGAACTAAAAGGCTTTCTTTCTGTTTCACTACAGTCCTTCCTTCCCTGAATGGAGGTGTATATCTTCTTCAGTATTATTGTTTACTATACCCCAAACTGTGTAAACTACTGTGGGAAACACAGTAGTTTTAGGAGTCAGCAAATATATTCTATAAAAGGGACAAGGGTTTTTAATATTTAAGGCTTTGCAGGCCATACTCAACTCTGCCATTGTAGTGTGAAAGCAACCAGAGATAATAAACCAATGCATGTACATGTCTCTGCACCAATAAAACTTTATTTACAAAAACAGAAGGCAGGCCAGACTTGACCCAAGGGTCGTAATTTGCAGATTTTTATCATTACCCATGACTTGTATTAATGTACTCATTTTTTATTCTTTTTTTTTCTCTTTGTGGTGTTTGGGGTTCCAACTCATGGTCTCGCACATACTAGGCAAGAGTTCTACCATAGAGCTACAACCCCAGCCCAGCATATTCATCTTTTTTTTAAAAAAATCATATTTTAAATCATTCACAGCTGGGTGTGGTGGCGCACGCTTGTAATCCCAGTACATGGGAGGCTGAGACGTGAGGATCTGGGTTTGCAGCCAGCCTCAGCTATTTAGTGAGGCCCTCCATGACTTAGTGAGACCCTCTTTCAAAATAAAGAATAAAAATTAGGGCTGGGGATGTAGCTCAGAGGTAGAATGCCCCTGGGTTCAATCCCCAGTGCCAAAAAAAAAAAAAAACATTCACAGTGGAGAGGAAGGGGAAATTCTTCATATATTCATGATTATAAGATCATAGAATACTCACTCTGGTGCAGGTATATACAACTCTTGAGTTTTTTTTAAATGCTTTAGTCCAAATTTTTTATCATATAGTGAAAAAGCTATGAAATCACCTATTATAAATGGGTTTTTGATAGCAAAGTTTATTTTTATTCTAGAAATCACCTAAAAAGATGGAGAGAAGGGGGTAGCCTTTACCTTGGGATTCACTTCAAGTCAGTGGGGCCCAATTCTTAAGATGAAGACGTCAAAGTGGATGGTTTCTCAAATCCTTTCCAGTGCTAGCAGTCTATGACACTGTTTAATGTGCACAATCATTGTAGTTTTTTCCTTTCCAGGCATGCCAGTGACAACCACACCTGTGTGAAGACAAAGCACAATGAGATGATGGCCATTTACTTTACCAGTGGAACAACTGGACTCCCTAAAATGATTGGACATACCCACAGCAGTTTTGGTTTAGGATTATCTGTAAATGGAAGGTACTTCCACGGAACTGTAGCTTGAGATGTCAAAAATGAAAAGATAATGACTCATCTATTGGCCTTTAAAATTTGTTTTGCTCCAAATTTAACATTTTTACACATTTAACAAATATAGCCATTTGAATTTATCCACACATTTACACATGTCAAATTCCTACAAATTTAACAAATTTATGCATCCGGGTTATTCTTTTTCTTCCCAGGTTCTGGCTAGATTTGACACCCTCAGATGTAATGTGGAATACTTCAGACACAGGCTGGGCAAAGTCTGCATGGAGTAGTTTGTTTTCTCCATGGATCCAAGGAGCATGTGTATTTGCACACTATTTGCCACGTTTCGAGTCAATTTCCATCTTACAAGTAAGGCAGAGCATAGAAGGTCCACATTTAGAAATGTGTTAGCATTATTGTTGATAGTACTAGTGAATAATTTGCAGAGATCAGGGTAGACAACATGATTTAAGACATTTAATATCCAGAATGTCAGTACACCTGAAAAGATAGAGAAAAGGAGTGCATTTACATTAAAATAACAAATGTTTAAATTGTGCTGTGCCTACCATAGACATTTAAGCACTTATTAAAGTTGTAGTAAAGCCAAGAGTTTTCTTTTTCTAAATTGCAGACCCTCTCCAAGTTTCCCATCACTGTCTTCTGTTCAGTACCAACTGCTTACCGGATGCTTATACAGAATGATATGACCAGGTAAAAAATGTTGGCAAATAGGCACCTAGGAGGGGGAGGGGAGATAAGGAAGATGCTAGAAAATATAAGACCCTTCTACCTAAAAGCATGTCTCCAGATGAGCAGGTACAGGGTTTGACAAACTCTTCCTTTTCCTTCTTGCTAACATTCCATAAATAATGATTAATGTGTTCAGGGCAGGTTCCCTCAAGGAGGAAGAAGAAAAAGAGGGTTAAGCCATGTTTAGAATTGTCAGCCCAGTGGCTATGGGCAAGAAATGTATTTAATCGGCTGGGTGGAATGGTACACACCTGTGATCCCAGTACTTGGGAGCCTGAGACAGGAAGACTCCAGGTTTGAAGCCAGCCTCAGGAACTTAGGGAGACCCTATTTCAAAATAAAAAGGGCTGGAGGTACAGCTTGGAGGTAGAATGCCCCTGGGTTTAATTTCTGGTACCAAAAAAAAAAAAAAAGAGTTATTTAATCTTTGGGATGATGGCTGTTAACTGAACTGAGACAGTAGAGAAGTTGCTCCTATTTGGAACTTCATCTCAGCAAACAGAAAAGAAGATGCATGTTTTAAAAATCTATGATAGATTCCATTCCAAGGGGTGGTCTGGAAAGAAAAACAACCATTTAACTATACACTCAATACTTCTTGTCTCCAGATGGGAGGGGATTTTTACCTGCTGATGGAAGATGTTATTATGGGTACCTTCCCTAAAATGCATGGCTTTTCTTTTCAACAAATAACTCCTCCACCCCCCCCCCAGAAAAGGAGACAAGAAAGAGAAAAAAAACTGGTATTTTGGGGTGTCATTTTATGATATTTGAACAGTATGTTGTATTCAACATAACTTTAATTTCCACTTCTCTACACTTTTTCCTCCTAAACCTAACTTGTTACCTGTTTTCTGAGAAGCTACAAGTTCAAAAGCTTAAAGCACTGTGTGAGTGCTGGGGAACCGATCAACCCTGAAGTGACTGAACAATGGAAAAACAGGACGGGCCTGGATATCTATGAAGGATATGGACAGACAGAAACGGTACCTGACCTCATGGAAAAGTTAGGGCTCGACTCAATTTAGTCAGATGAATAAAAGCCAAAGTATCTATTATGTCATTATGAGTGTTTGAGGGATATGGGAAGGAATGGAGTGATTAAGAAACAGTTAAAAAATAAAAGCTTGAGGAAAGCTAGTTGCAAAAAAAGCCCTATAACAGAAAGTTTTTTTTTAAAGCCATTCATTGAGAAAAACTGCTATTAGTTGATCATGGTGAGGGGGTTACATCTTTTTTAGTGAAAAAATATTGAATCTATGAAAAGAGAGATTTCCCCCTTAACTTATAGGTAACTTTCTTAGTCAGGGCTGCCTCAAATTGGAAACTCAGTCAGGCATGGTGGCACACACCTGTAATCCCAGTACTTGGGAGGCTAAGACAGGAGAATTCCAGGCTTGAGGCCAGCCTTAGCAACATACTGAGACTCTCAGCAACCTAGTGAGAACTTGTTTCAAAAACAAAAAATAAAAAGGTCTGGGGGTGTAGCTCAGAGGTAGACTACCCCTGGGCTCTATCCCCAGTACCACAAAAAAAAAAAGAAAGAAAGAAAGAAAAGAAAAAGTAGAACACGCTGGTTGAGCTCCTTGTTACTTGAAATATTAAGCATATTTTAAAAAGTGCTCTTTTAGGCCGGGCGTGGTGGCACACGCTTGTAATCCCAGTACTTTGGGAGGCGGAGACCGGAGGATCCGGGTTCGCGG
>PVJS01050279.1:0-14373 GCA_004027185.1 Glis glis | reverse complement strand
ATGTATCTATTGGCCATTTGTATCTCTTCTTTCGTGAAGTGTCTATTCATTTCAGCTGCCCACTTCTTGATCGGATTATTTATTTTCTTAGTGTAGAGCCTTTTAAGTTCTTTGTATATCCTAGATATTAGACCTCTGTCAGAGGGATAGCTTGCAAATATCTTCTCCCATTCTGTAGGCTTTCTCTTTAGGCTCTTGAAGGTTTCCTTTGATGAGCAGAAGCTTTGTAGTTTAATGCTATCCCACTTATTAATTCTTGTTTTAATTTCCTGTTTCAATATTATACTAGATCTAAAAATAAAACATAAAACCTGGAATATTTTTCTGGTTTAAAGGTGAAAAGTTCCAGGATGCCAAAATAATTCTCAATGTTGCTTTTGTTGAATAGCTCAATGAAGAGGAAAATTAATAAAGTTCTTGGGAATGTACATCAATTCAACTTACTGTTAGTGTATTTACCTAAATAAAAAAATTATGTGATTAGATTATATGCTCTATAAAACAATTAATGAGAACATATGATCTAATCATAACCATCAATAGTCTAATCATGACTATCAACTTATTAATGGTTGTTTCTTTTTTCTTTTTCTTTGTATACAGTGATGGGGATCAAACCCAGGGCTTCACACATGCTAGGCAAGCACTCTACCAATGAGCTTTAGCCCTGGCCCCTCAACTAACACTTTTAAAATGAAGATAACCAAATAGTTAATAAATTTTCATGAACAATTATTATGAAATAAGTGACCATTTTCTGTTGACATCAAATACCTAATTCACAAAATATTGATGTATATAATTTATTAATATTTTAAAATTAAAACCATCAAAGAGAGGTCACACATCTAACATTTAGGAACAAGAGTAAACTTTCTGATAATTGTGATTTTATTCATAATGTGCTTAAAAATAAATTTTGCCTATTTTACTTAATCTGAAACATCTAATTCTTAGTAAAACTAGACAAAGAGTTTAAAAGTCTGGGTTTTACTAAAATAGCCATGAAATCAATAGTTTGTGTTGAATGAATTACTATTATCCTAATTATATATTTTCTTCAAAGGCATGCTTCAGGAATGATATTACATATAAGGCCAGTATAGACAGTTCAAATAAGGAAGGCCATTCAATGCCTGGCCCACAATTGAAGCCATCATTGTATTCAGCAGTCCCTTATTTTATCCTTATTTATTCTATTTTACCCTACTCTATTTACTGTATTGTAATATATCCTCAGAGATATTTTTTGTTAAAATTAATGAGAAGTTAGCCGGGTGTACTGGCACATGCTTGATACCCAGTACTTGGGAGGCTGAGACCGGAGGATCCGGGTTCATGGCCAGCCTCAGCTACTTAGTGAGGCCCTCTGCAACTTAGTGAGACCCCATTTCAAAATAAAGAATAAGAAATAGGGCTGGGGGTGTAGCTTGGAGGTAGAATGCCCTTGGGTTCAATCCCTGGTACCGCCAAAAAAAAATTAATGAGAAGTATAAATAATATTGCTCATTCTTATTAGAAAAAAATCCTTATCATTCCTTTAAGAACTCTTTATCTCAAAATGTAACTTTTCTATGAAGTCTTCCAGATAGGCTAAGTCTTGTGTCATCCTTGGTATTGCTTTTTATAATTATCCCTGTAGAGTTTAATAAAATTTTTACAAGACTCTCCTTAACCCTACCCTCAGGACAGTATTTTATTTGTTATCACTAAGCCAATAGTGTTGGGAAGGGAAAAAAAATCACACTCAGCCAAATAAATGGATAGGTGTCCCTAACTTCCTGCTTTCCTTTCTTCCTCTTCCATCTACCATTCTTTTCTTTAAGTACAAATCCAAATCCGGGTGTGGTGGTGCATGCCTATAATCCCAGTACTTGAGAGGCTGAGACAGAAGGATTGCAAGTTCAAGGGAGTCTCAACAACTTAGTGAGGCCCTCAGTAACTTAGTGAGACCCTGTTTCAACATAAAAAACAAAATAGGGCTGGGGGTGTAGCTCCCAGGTACAATGCCCCTGGGTTCAATCCCCAGTACCATAAATAAATAAATAAATAAGTAAATAAATAAATAAATAGCCTATTTCCATAACATAAATGATTTTTATCTCTTTATGGAAATAATATACTTTTGAAAATTATTTTCATGATTATCTTAGATATTGACTTGCATGAATTTCAAGTCCTTCTGTGTCTCTTAAACCTTCCTTACTTCTCATCCTCACTTTTACCCATAATTTTTTTTTTTAATTTCACTGGAGAGGGAAAAAAAAAGGCAACAGAAGAAAAGTTCTGCCAGCTCTGAACAAAATAACTAAAAATTCCCCTTTTACTTCAAAGAATCTGTGCAGGCTCCTGACTAGGACCAACATCTTCACACATGCCAGAGCTCCCATCCCTCCTGGCCTCCTCCAGGGTATCATCACAGTGATCTGCCCCTCTCCAGAAATGTCAGCCTCTCTCTCTCTTGGATTATTCTCTTTTTTTTTTTTTTTTTTTTGTGGTACCGGGGATTGAACCCAGGGGCATTCTACCTCCGCGCTACACCCCCGGCCCTATTTTTTATACTTTATTTTGAAACCAGGTCTCATGAAGTTGCGGAGGGCCTCACTAAGTAGAAACAGACAGACAGACAGACAGACAGACAGACAGAGAGCTGAGGCTGGCCGTGAACCCGGATCCTCTGGTCTCCGCCTCCCAAAGTACTGGAATTACAAGCGTGCACCACCACGCCCGGCCTTCTTGGATTATTCTCATTAGCATACAGACTACTTCATTTCTCCCATCTTAAAAATGTCCTTCTAGACCATACTTTACTCCAGCTATTACCCAATTGTTCTGCTCTTTTTTATAGGCAAAATAAGTCTTTCAAAAGGCAGTCTATACTCCCTGGAAGCAACTTCACTGTGGTAGACAGAATTCTAAGATTCTAATCCCAACCTTCCCTGACCATCTGGTGTATACAACCTCCATAATCCCCAGAATCACAAATAGATTTTTTTTCTGTGATTAGTTTATGTTATGTAGCACAGTTACTCTTAAAACAGGTAGATTATCCAGGTGAGCCAGAACTTACATGAGCCTTTAAATGCAATTTTCTCTAGCTGCTTATTCAAGAGGAAATTGGAAATTCAAAGTGTGAGAGATTTGAAATGAGGGAGATTCTCCATTGCTGGCTTTGAAGATGGACAAGGCCATGTGGGGGAAAAATGTGGATGCCATCTAGGAACCGAAGTAGTTCCCAGACTACAGCCAGCAGTCCTACAACCACAAATAAGTGAATCTTGCCACAATCGTGTGAGCATAAAAGAGGTTCCAGATGGAAACACCGACTGGCTGACAGAAAGTACTATGAGCTAATAGATGTTGCTGTAAGCCACTAAGTTTATGGTAATTTATTACATAGTACTAGAAAACTAATCCAGTTCCCATTCCCCTTGGAACCATACCAAACAATATTTAGCACCACCATTCTGACCAAACAGACTTTTAATGACCTCCATGTTGATAAATTCAATGGACGATATTTAATCCTATCTTACCAGAACACCAGCAACCAACATTTCACCAAATTGGCCCTTCCCTTCTTCTCCAGTGAGCCTCTGAGGTAGACCATGCACTCAGCATTTTCTTGTACCTCAGCTGATCTCTTTCTGGCCCCCTGACACTTTCTTAACTTGGTTTCTGAGACACCATCCCTTCTAGCCTTTCACCCTGCTTCTCTAATGCTCCTTTTAATATCCTTTGCTGATTTTCCTCTCATCTTTCTGATCTCCCAAATAGAATGCTTCAGACCTTTGCCCTAAGAACTCTTTTCTTTCTACTCCCACCCCTGGCTCATCTGATCAGTGACTATGGCTTTAAGTGCCATGTATGGCACTTAATAATATGTTAATAACTCCCAAGTGTCTATCTCCAGTCTGCTCTTCTGCAGCCTAGACTTATCATGCCTAATTAATGATGTTCAAGAGGCAAACCAAGGATACATGTTCATAGCCGAAATCCTGATTCCTCCCTGCCAAAACCTGATTCCTCTCAGCTTTCCTTAGTTCAATAAATGCCACCTTCATATTTGCAGGTGCCTAAATCTGAAACCGTAGAGATTTGGCTTAACTCTTCCACTCACGCTTCCTCTCACATACCCAGTCTATGAGCAAATTCCTTTAGATCATATCCTCAAAATACAAAATTCATCTTTAGATCATATCCTCAAAATACAAAATTCTTATCACCTCTACCGCTAGCCACATACCTGTTCCTCTACCTTCTCTTTTTCCCTATACAGTCAAAATAAACTCTAAAGGCTTAATTGGACTCAATCTTTTTTTTTAACAAGAAAACCCTACCTAGGTGATGTTGCATACCTTATTACTAATTTGTTTGTTTATTTATTTATTGGTACTGGGGATTGAACCAAGAGGCATTCTACATCCAAACTACACCTCCGGCTCTTCTTATTTTTTGTTTTGAAACAGGAACCTCTTTCTGGGAGGACCTTATTGCTTCAAGCTTCTCTCCCCAGCCACCATTACTGGATAATTAGAAATAAGTGCTTTTCAAAGCACCAAACATGAAACATTATATCACTTCTTTGAAGAAACATGCTCCATGGGTTCCACATCTCACTAAGACTTAAAATATTTAAAATGGTGTCCAAGCCCCTCGATGATCGGCCCTCAGCTGCCCACTGATCCTGCTACCTATCTTCCCTTGGGTTCATATCACTTCAGCCCGGTGCACCTTCTGGCTCTTTCTCCAGCTTCGTAAGCTCATATCTGCACCAAACCCTTTGCAATTGCTCTTCCCTCTGCTTCGTGGGAAGGTTTGCTTATTTTGTTTTTTGGAGTTTTGTTTCCTTTGTAGATAGTTTCATGGCTCAATTCCCCACTTATCTCAGATACACTTCACATCTTTAATGAGGGCCGCCCACCACAGTCACAGGAATCACAGCTCTGCTCTTCCTCCTTCACTAAGCCTTTCACTCAGTTACCCAGACTTACTGTTCTCTATAAAACCCATTACCTGTTGACAAGTTCTATATGTACTTTTAGAAACCCAGTGATCTGAAAGTTTCCTCAGGAACAATGGGTGAGAAGAGGGCAAAACAGTGAAAAGTCAAATGTAATGATCCATATTTTGTTATCCATAATAATACTCAATTATATCTACCAGAGGAATTATCTCACCTGTTCCTCTACCTTCTTTTTTCCCTATGCAGTCAAAATAAGATCTAAAGGCTTAATTGGGCTCAATTTTTGTTTTGTTTTGTTTTTTGTTTTTGTTTTTTGTAGTACTGGGGATTGAACCCAGGGACGTTCTACCTCCTAGCGACACCCCAGCCCTATTTTTTATTCTTTATTTTGAAACAGGGTCTCACTAAGTTATGGAGGGCCTCACTAAGTAGCTGAGGCTGGCCGGGAACTTGGATCCTCCCCGGTCTCAGACTCCCAAGTACTGGGATTACAAGCGTGCACCACCACGCCCAGCTCTCATTTTTTTTTTAACAAGAAAACCCTACATAGGTGATGCTGCATACCTTATTGTTTATTTATTTATTCATTTATTTATTGGTACTGGGGATTGAACCCAGAGGCATTCTACCTCCAAAGTACACCCCAGCCCTTTTTATTTTTTTGTTTTGAAACAGGGTCTTGTTAGGATGCTGAGGCTGGTCTTAAACCTGCAATCCTCCTGTCTCAGTCTCCCAAGTACTGGGATGACAAGTGTATGTCACCACACCTGGCTTGTATACCTTATTTTGTACCACAATAGGAAGCAGGTACCCCCGGCTACATGGCTGTCAGTGATGCTAAGAGTTTTTACTGTTAGCCAGATCTCATCAATTGTTCTCTGCTAAATGAACAATGATTTAACAGACAGAAAGTGAAAACATGTTTACTCTCTGACTCCTTGATTGCTAGGCCACAGTCCTTGGGTAGGCCATAAGAGAAAGAAAAAATAATATGATTCTCTCAGCTCTAATTATTATCCAAATGACTACTTATATTAACTTAAAAACCTATGGAGATATTGAAAGGATAATAGTTGAGTTTTTGCTGAAATAGTTGGTTAAATGAAACAGAAAAAATTATACCAAGTGAATCATATGCTTCAAGATATTTCCAAACACAATGCCTTTCCATCTGAAGTTTGTCTTCTATATATAATTTAATACATGTTGTTTCATCTTCAACTGATGTGCACAGTTTCATGTTGAAATCATGCATACATAATCACTTATTTTTTAGTAAATAAACAGAAATTCAAAGAAGCAATTATCCTTAATTTTTTGTTGCCTTTCTCATCAACATCTAAATGTAATAATGCCTGAAAATAAAAACAAATAAATAAAGTGATCTGGTAGATTAATAACTTAAATGAGTGAAAATATTTTTAACTTAAACATTATTTGCCTAATAATAAGCACAAACAAAATGTCTAAGTATAATATTTTATTATCTAACATATGCTTATAATTAAATAATTTTATTTCTGATTAACATCTTAATAACCCATTAATAAAGAAATCAGAAGAAGTTGGGGTAGCCCATGCCCATAATCCCAGAATTTGGGAAGCTAAGACAGGAGGATCTCAAGTTTGAGGCTAGTTTCAGCAATTTGGCAAGATCCTGTTTCAAAAATAAAAATAAAAAGGGCTGTAGGTGCAGTGCAGTGGTAGAGCACCCCTGGGTTCAATCCCCAGTACTACACAGATAAGAGGGAAAAAAATCAGAAGAATTCAGAAAATGAGTGTAGGTAAATAATCCTTTGATTTAGTAATGGTCTAGTGAGTATTCTGCTTGATTATATATTTATCACTGACTACTAATTAATTTTATAAAATTTGACACAGGAATCTAATATTTTCACCACACAAATACAAAATAATGTTAACCATATCTTCTATTATCTCCAGTTAAGGATGGGAGTTAATGGACAATTTTCAATTTGGAATTAGTCTCATCAAAAAGATATATTAAAGGAATGTTGTGTCTACTATTAATTTTGAATACTGTCTAGTTGACTACAAACAAGGAAATTTGTTTATCCTTTTTAGAAATAAAGTTATCACAAATTAGTCCAAATTTGAGGTATCATTTAAGCCAACTAAATAAACAACTTTCAGAAATTCTTGTGAAGTTGCAGTAAAATTACAAAGTATTATGCTGCTAGCAACACTATAAATTATATATGGGTATATGGCCAAGGATTTTTAAGTATACATAGTACTTATGTTTTGATCTAGTTATCTCAAAGACATTTCTATTAAGAAAAAATATATGTTATAAAATATGTTTATTAGTGATATTTAAATAGCACAGAAGGTGAAATTAAATTTCCAATACAATTGCAATTTTCCACTTAATTTTGTTACTCTAAAACAACTAAGTTGCTATAAAGTGTATAATTTTGAAGATTTTATATATACATGGAAACATTTTATATGTGTTGAAAAAAGAATAAAAATGGCTTAAATATCTTAAGTTCTTGTAAATTGTATATGCAATTGACATGAATAAAAGAAAATACATGGTTTGAAGGAGTCACAAGAATAAAATTTTGGATTTTGTTCCTACAAATATCCAGTTTTCAAAAAAGGACAAAAAACTATTTGCCCAGGCAATGTCTGTTTACTTATTGAATGATTAAAATTACTTTCACATTGCATTTGCTTTGTGAATACACAGACCAATATTGCAAGAGTATTCTTGTATTTTCTATAGTTGTGTTAGTTTTATCAAAAAACTGAAAATGGGTATGGTTGTAAAAAAGGATACATAGGATAATTAGAAGGCATATAAGTTAGAGAAATCTCTCCTTTCATAACAATTCTAATGCTAATATGCTTATAAAATTATGAAATTAATAAAATAATATGTAAACATTTATCCACTGGTTAATATGTGTGATATTACACAATGCTATCTCCTATTTCAGAAAAAGGAGGAGATTGACATGAGTGTGGAATTGTAAACTCATTCTTTTTATAAATATGGCTCCATTTAATTCCAACTTGTAAAATATGGCCATTTTGTGATAGCTTTTTTCAGTTATTTTCAGCTGAAATATCATAGAATTTTATATCATAATTACAGCTTCATTTTCAAAATGAAAGCTTTGTTTTACAGTGCCTTGCTACACCAACTATTTTTTGTTTTATACATTAGGATAACAGTGTTGTCTTCACATCACATTTCTAACTTTGTGTTAACAACTATAAAGTTCAATAGAAAAGGGCTTAGGTTAAAACTATACTTTCTATTTCAAATCCTGTCATTGAATCAGCAGGTGTTCCTGTTCTAGAAAAGTAAACAAATATTTGCAAATGAATGCTACTGTTCAAACAGTGAGTTTTACTTGTCTGACCATCATGACTACTATAGCCTTCCATACTGGTTACTTAGCCAACAATGAACATTGTTCTTTCCAATAAAGAACATTGCCCTAGCCATTGCTGATACAGGGTTAGTTAAATAGATCAAAAAGTTAGTGTGTCAATACAATCTGTGTAAGTAGATCCAATCTACTTCCCACTTCACTTTACCATTTTTTTCTTACTGCTTTTTTCAATACCCCAGTCTCCCCTTTCAGTCAGGAAAAATATCAGATTTGGCTGATAAGAAATGTTTAACCTATGCTTTATAAGTAATATAGAATTTATGGTCCAAACTAAGACTTTTGAAAGTTAAAAGTAGAGTTATTAATAATTAACTGAGGACACCTGGGTACTGACCCAGCTGAACACACAGGGTTTCCCTACCTTTGGGGTTTCTTGTTGCAAAGCATACTTTGCCACAAGCGCTTTAAACTCTAGCGCAGCCACTGATAATATTTCAAACATCCAAAATAATAATAATAATAACAAACTAAAAGCAACCTCTCCAAGTTAAACACCTCACTAGATAGTATTATTCCTACAAAATAATGTACAAAGTAAACCATGTTCTCTCTATAATGAAAACAATTTGAAAAGTACCCAACATACATAATTAGTGCCTACCAAAAATCAAGTCCTTCATATTTGAATAGGTTTAAAAATAGTTTTAAGGGTTTTTTGTTTGTTTGTTTACTTTTACAAGTCCCTGGTCTAAACAATGAAAAAATGAAGAAGAAAAATTAAGAATATTGTCCAAAAATTAATTTTGTTCATTCATTCATTAATCATTGATACTTATTCTTTAATTTAAAAAAAATCGATGGAGTGAATATTTTGTTCCAGCACTATGCTAGTGTACAAGGAAAAATTGTGTACCCTGACTACAATAAATTTTTTGATTATAATATAATTTTTCAGTTTATACCACTGTGGACTGTATGTATAAGGAATGGTGAAGATGCTGCAACAAAGACATCAGTGGATTCAGTGGCTTAAGTAACAAAAAAGCTCATTACTCTTTGATACAATAATTCAAGTGTGAGCAGTTCAGAACCAGCAAAAACAGCTTTGTTCCCAAAATAAAGCTTCTAGTACTAGAAAGAGATTAGAACAAGAATGTCTGAAAGGGTGACATAAATGTTACTTCTCATTTTCCATTGGTCAGAACTTAGCATTATGGCTATACCAGACAACAAGGAAATCTGGGAAATGTAGTCTGTAGCTAGATGGCTATCTGCCCAACTAACACTCAGAGGGTTCCATTAGTAAAAGGGGGAAAAAATAAAAAGAGAAGGAAAAGGGAAAACAGATAATGCAGCTATTTCACATAAAGCAATGTTAAAGTTTAAAGGTTTAGGCATTTGTGTACTTTTAGTTTAGAATGTTCAGTAAGATATCTCAGAAAAGTAGAATTGTAGTTAATTTACTATTTTATTTTGGGGGGGACTGGTACTGGGGATTGAACTCCAGGACATTCTACCTCTGAACTACACCACCAGCCCTATTTTAATTCTGAAATAGTCTCAGTAAGTTGCAAAGAGCCTCACTAAGTTGCTGAGGCTGTCCACGAACCTGTGATCTTCCTGTCTCAGCCTCCAAAGTACTGGAATTACAGGCATGCACCACCATGCCAGGCTGTAAGTTAATTTTTAAATATAAACACAACATCATATAAGATATTCATCATGTCAAATATTGTAAGAAAATATTCAATGTGTAAGACATTTAAAAGTTATGCATAGTTTTTGAAGAACTGAGCATAAGCAATTCCATAATTAAGATAGATTAAAGACTATCACTTAACCAGAAAATTACAAGTAATACAAGAATAAAAGAGATAATATTTGCTATTCATCTATTACATACAAGAACTCATGCAAAGTACTGTCATTGCACCCTATTTTACAGAACAGAACTTTGAAACTCAAACACAATGAAGAATTTGTTCAAAATCACATAGCTAATAAAAATAGAGACATGCCCCAAAGTCCTTTTGCATTAAAGCATGCTTCCCTCCGGGCTGATATTTTTAAAGCCATTTCACACTGTATCTCATGTTTGAATTTATCTGTAGAATTTTTAGAAAAGTAGAGAGAAATTGCCTAAATACTATGTTGCTAATCTCTAGTTTACATTTATCTCTGAAGGAAAAATACTTTTGTAAGCTTCTAGAATTTGTATTTATGAAGATTATCTGTAGATTTTATTTATAAAAATATCTAGATTCCAGGCATGGCGGCTCCGCTGGGAGGTCTGTTCGCGGGGCAGCCACCGGACCTCCGCCCCCGCAGGGGCTCAGGGCCAGGCGTGGCTTCTTCAGGCAGCGCCTGGCGCTCCGAGGCCTTCTGACAGCACGTTGGTGGACGAGTTGGAGTCTTCATTGGAGGCTTGCTTTGCTTCTCGTGAGTCAGGATTATGCCAATGGCACCGATCAAGAAGAAATTCGAAATGGTGTTGATCAGTGTATTCAGAAATTTATGGATACTGCAAGACAGACAGAATGTTTTTTCCTACAAAAAAGGTTGCAGTTGTCCGTGCAGAAACCAGAGCAAGTTATCAAAGAGGACTTCTCGGAGCTGAGGAACGAATTGCAGCAAAAGGACGCGCTGGTCCAGAAGCACTTGACGAAGCCGAGGCACTGGCAGCAGGTGCTGGAGGACATCAGTGTGCAGCACAGAAAGCCGGCGACATCCCTCAGGGCTCCCTGGCCTACCTGGAGCAGGCATCAGCCAACATCCCCGTGCCTCTGAAGCAGACCTGACCGGTCCGCGGCGCAGCAGCCCCACACAGACAGTTTTGCCAGTCATCCCTCCGTGTGCACGTGGCATTTTGGAAGAACTCTGCTGGAGAATGAGCTGGTGATAGTTTTATGTTCACATCTAAAATCTCTCCCTATTTTTTTGAGCTGTTCATTTCTTGAGTACTTTATAAAATACCTATAGCTTTGGTAAATAAAGTAAGTTGGTTTTGTTTTTAACAAAGTTTAGGCTGTTAGAGTCATGTTTTTTTTTTCTTGTTTTTTAAGTTTTTTAAAATTTTTGTATGACTTCATCTCTTTCTGTTTGCAGTTGTTACATTATTTTACCATCTGAGAGGGGAAAATTACAATGGTCTGAGAATTGGGGTGATAAGGAGTTTGGTTGCAGGCCTTTTATTATAACTACCCATCCATGGTAGTGTAGAACATTATGTAAAGTTCCTGTTTCAAGACTTTGAACTACCTCAAGAAGAGGAATCTAACGCAATGATTATAATGCTTCCAGAGCATTACAGAGTGCAGGTTTTGTTGTTGTTGTTGTTTTGGTGGTACTGGGGTTGAACTCAGGGGCATTCTACATCCCAGCTACAACCCCAGACCTATTTTTTATTTTGAAACAGAGTCTCACTAAGTTGCAGAGGGCCTCACTAAGTAGCTGAGGCTGGTCACGAACCTGCGATCCTCCTGTCTCAGCCTCCCAAGTACTGGGATTGCAAGCGTGTGCCACCACACCTGGCCCAAGTGTGGATATTTTGTAGATGGATCAAAAAGGGGTTAAAATATGCTAAATTAGCCCTGTAGCATAACAGCTGGGATGCGAGTGAAGTCCCAGGGCTCAGCGCTCACTCTGAGGTCTCGTTTACTTTTGAGTTTTTGCTTGTATTTGTGTTTTACTCTTTGGACAGTTCCCTTAGGGAAGATTGTTACTCATGGATTCGATTCCCAAGGACTAGGGCCTCGAGGGTCCAGGGTGACCTACAGACTGATCCTCAGCGACTTCACCTGCACAGAGAGCATGTGGAGCCTCTGCTTCTGCAGTGGGAAGATATTTGCCCTCTTGCTGGATGAGGTTTCCCTCTGTTTCATGCAGTTTCTTATTAGATTACATCCCTGTACCAGTACTCGCACTCCACTGTCTTCTGAAGAGTCCGCAGTCTGTGGCTCATGTCTTGGCTCGTTTTGTTCTGTCCAGCCTGCAGATCGCCCTGCATGCATTGATCTCCACCGCGTTCCCCATCTGGCCTGGGCACCACCTGGGCCATGAAGCCTCCTAGTGCCCCCCCCCCCCCCCGTCCCCAAGGCACTGTCCTTGCTTGGTTCTCCCTTGTGGTTAGTGATTTGTGTCTGTTTTTGTGCCCCTTGCTGCATTGTATGCCCATGAGAATTGGGGGTCTTACCCAGGAATATATCAGACCATAAATTTTATATGACATTTTTTATTTATTTTATATATGATACTTATTACTCATTTTTGTTCATGTGCTTATGTGTATGATGTTTGGTGTGTGGACTTATGATTACCAGTCTGAGACCAGTGAATCCCCTTATTGAATGTATAGGCTAAATGAAGCTTTTAAAAGTTTTTACTCACATAAGGGCTTAACCTGGTCATTGCATGCTAATTAGAAGCTCTGATTGGCAGCTTTAGATTTCTTATTAAAAACCTAAATAAACTGATTAAGTTTGGGGCAGTCTTTCAGTAATAAAGGTCTTTTTGGTGAAAAGGTTGGAAAAAATTAAAAAATTAAAAAATAAAATAAAAATATCTATATTAAAATCGCTAACTACATAATTTTATCTTCCTTCTCTTTTAACATATAGGACTATTTTATTGCAGACAGTGGTAATTATACAGTAAAGTGTAGTGAATTGTTTCTTAATTTTCTGACAAAAAAGTTAATTCTCTAATTCTTAGGCCTGTTGTGAGCCCTTGTAAATCATATAACAAAACATTATGATTAACATAAATTATAAGGTGAAAAATAGCAAAAAATATGAGCAATTGTAATTGACATTTTCTCTAAAAATTCATACTCTTCATTTTAAATTCCTACCTAATTAGAACTTTAGGCTAAGTTCTACATATAATTGATATATCTGTTCATTTTGCTATGTGTATGTGAATATATTTCTGATAATGTGACAATTTATATGAATAATTCATGGCTACCTTGTTCCATAAATGCTCTAAGGTGTTTTATTTAAATGCATATAATAAATAATTAGTAAAATAAGTAGTTGATGGACATGATATAAAGAAGAAATATGCATAACTGATGAAAGACAGGAATATGATTAGCACCCAGAAATGCTAACATAAATGAACCATGTTGCTGGGGTGGGGGAGGGTAGTAAAAAAGGGAACTCTTAATTCCTATTAGCTAAAGCAAAAGCAAAACATACAGTTATAAAAACTGATGAGTGAAGTTGATTGTTTAGCTCAATTTTTCCCACCTTAAGACTTGAGAGAACTGTCTCCCCCATGTTGGCATAGGAAGGCACTGCATGATGTAGAACAGGACTTATCTCACCGTGCCTGCAGCGTTACAATCGCACATTTGAAATGAGTTTTTCTTTTCCTCTATTTTAAATTAATTAATGTCCATAGGGCCAAATAACAGTTTGAAAAGACAGACCCCAAGAGTAAAAACAATATTCTCTAAGTGTATAGTATTTTGATGATCTATTTCTCTGCAAAGATAAAACACAAGGGATGGATATAAGGTATGCAACCCTCCTTATATGGTCTCTTTTTCAGTGAGTCCTTTTGAAACAAGAGCAGCATGTTCAATATTGTACTTTCCACCAAGAATGTGGATACAAATACCCTGTGTGGTCAGAAACTTTTCAGAAACAGTGCTGATATCTAAACCATAAGAATGAAGAGTGACAGAGAGGATATCCTGAAAGACTATTCCACAGAGAAAGTCCAAAAACTCTGTAAAGCAGACATTTCTATTTGTTCATTATGACATTTTTTTTTTTTTTTGCGGAACCGGGGATTGAACCCAGGGGCGTTCTACCTCCGCGCTACACCCCCGGCCCTATTAATGAACATAGACGCAAAAATTCTAAATAAAATACTAGCCACGCGCATTCAAAACCATATTGAGAAAATCGTACACCATGACCAAGTTGGTTTCATCCCTGGAAAGCAAGGCTGGTTCAACATACGCAAAACAATACATGTTATCCACCACATAAACCGAACTAAAAACAAAAATCACATGATCCTTTCAATAGA
>PVJS01050278.1:0-14374 GCA_004027185.1 Glis glis | reverse complement strand
GAGGGCCTCACTAAGTAAAGAGAGAGAGAGAGAGAGAGAGAGAGAGAGAGAGAGAGACAGGGGTAGAGAGAGAGAGAGAGAGAGAGAGAGCACGATGAGGCTGGCCGCGAACCCGGATCCTCCGGTCTCCGCCTCCCAAAGTACGGGGATTACAAACGTGTGCCACCACGCCCGGCCCTTGTATTTCTTTATTCTCACTCTCTCATTTTTGCAATGCTAGAGGTCGAACCCAGGGCCTTGCACATGCTAGACAAGTGCTCTGCAGTAGCACTCTACCCAGAGCTTTCTACCAGTCCTCTCCTTTATTTCTGTATGTTTTCCAGTGTATACTTAATAAGTCTGGTAAATTTTTAAAGAAACTGAGTCTAGATGAGATCTTAGAAGCACTGATGCATTATCTTCCGCCATACAAAGTTATATGGGATACATATTTGTATAAAAAATGCATTAGCTCTTTGGTATGGCTTACAATTACTCCTGTGTAGCATTTATAAAGTAAAACTTTTGGAGTAGCAAATTACTTCCACTAAAACCACCAGCCCACCAAAAGGAAAGCTACAGAGCCTACAACATCATCCTGACCAGGGTAATAGATTTGACACTGACAAAGCAAAAATCACAACTTAGACTGATGCAAATTAATCAAAATGAAGTACCTACCATAGTATAGGTAGCTATTCAATGCATATCTGTTAAATAAATGAATGTACAAAAAATGGTTACCTTCATATATGTCAATTATAGGCACATTATTTTATCTTTTAATAAATCCCACTAGAACTAAAACAAACAATTTTCCCATTAGAACTCAGGGTCTACCAAATTTCTACAGAGCCCAACATTACTAGCTCAAATTTAAATTACTTACTTAATTTTACTTTAGTAAATCAAAGAACCATCCTCCTTGCATAAGATATGTGAAATATTTAGCATTACAGCAAAGAATATGAAGTTTAAGGTAAGTTAACAACATTATAAATCTAACTTTAAAGTCTGAAGTGCTCTTAAAAGCCAAAAGAGACCAAGTTAGAGCAATAAAAATCAAGTTTATTTCCAGTCATAAAATCAAAGTTAGAAAACACAATTTTCCCTCTATGCTGAAACTCATAATGAAATACTACTATTTCTAGAAAACTCATGCTTGAGACCAGCCATATTATTAGGACTGGAAGAAACATAAAAGTCAAGCTCACTTTGGTTTTAGCTCTACTGAACAGTTTTAGCTCTTTTTTTTTTTTTGGCGGTACCGGGGATTGAACGCAGGGGCGTTCAACCTCTGCGCTACGCCCCCGGCCCTATTTTTTTTTATGCTTTGTTTTGAAACCGGGTCTCACGAAGTTGCGGAGGGCCTCACTAAGGAGAGAGAGAGAGAAAGACAGAGAGAGACAGAGACAGGGAGAGAGAGCGAGAGCTGAGGCTGGCCGCGAACCTGGATCCTCCGGTCTCCGCCTCCCAAAGTACTGGGATTACAAGCATGTGCCACCACGCCCGGCTCAGTTTTAGCTCTTTTGAATGCAATGTTGCTTCAAGCCTATTATTTTAATTTTCATTTACCTCATATAATTTTATGAAAAACACTATTTTCCTATTTTATTTTATTTTATTTTATTTTATTTTTTGCAGTACCGGGAATCAAACCCAGGGGCATTCTACCTCCAAGCTACACCCCCGGCCCTATATTTTTTACTTTACTTTGAAACTGGGTCTCACGAGGTTGCGGAGGGCCTCACTAAGTAGAGACAGAGAGAGAGAGAAAGAGAGAGAGCTGAGGCTGGCCGCGAACCCAGATCCTCCTCCGGTCTCCACCTCCCAAAGTACTGGGATTACAAGCGTGCGCCACCACGCCTGGCTACTTTTCCTATTTTAAACATAAAGCAACTTGGAAAAAGCAAGCAACATGGTCATTCAAAGAATTTATATTTCACAGGCCAGGCGTGGTGGAGCACGCTTGTAATCTCAGTACTTGGGAGGCGGAGACTGGAGGATCCGGGTTTGCAGCCAGCCTCAGCTACTTAGTGAGGTCCTCCACAACTTTGTGAGACCCTGTTTCAAAATAAAGTATAAAAAATAGGGCTGGGGGTGTAGCTCGGAGGTAGAACGCCCCTGGGTTCAATCCCCAGTACCGCAAAAAAAAAAAAAAGAATTTATATTTCACTGTTTGAATTATTAGAGGTAAGAAAAGGAAAAATGGAAGAGGTTGAGAATCACTGTTTAAGATCAACAATGATTTATAGTATCACTAGATAATGTATGTCTAGCCTTTACTTTCCCAAACTAATAATTATGACAAAGGTTTTATAACTGTATGAGAGCACCATATCCTTACTTTTTCTGTAATGGATTCACAATAAGTGTTTTAAAAATAATAAGCAAAGAAGCATTTGTGCTTTTTAGCAGAATGCTACTTTCATTAAGAGATTTTTCTTATCGACTTTCAGTGTAGAGGTTGAAATACTCTCTCTAGGCTTTAAAGAACAGCATGGAGAATATATACCTACTGGTAATTAGGTTTTCCTCTAAAAACCAGAGATTTTCTTTTACTTTTTCAGAAAGTCTATAACAGAGATGGTTTAAACAAGTCATAAGTTGAAACCTAGTTGTTCAGAAAAGCCAAAGGAAAAGATAATTAACTGCTAAAACTAAGATTTAAAATATATATAAATTAAGAGCTGGGCGTGGTGGCACATACCTGTAATACCAGTATTTTGGGAGGCTGAGACAGGAGGATCGCAGGTTTGAGGACAGCCGCAGCAAGTAGTGACACTCTCATCAACCTAATGAGACCCTGTTTCAAAATAAAAATTAAAAAATAAAGGACTGGGCCGGGTGTGGTGGTACACGCTTGTAATCCCAGTACTTGGGAGGTGGAGACTGGAGGATCCGGGTTTGCGGCCAGCCTCAGCTACTTGGTGAGGCCCTCCGCAACTTCGTGAGACCCGGTTTCAAAATAAAGTATAAAAAATAGGGCCGGGGGTGTAGTGCAGAGGTAGAACGCCCCTGGGTTCAATCCCCGGTACCGCAAAAAAAAAAAAAAAAAAAAAAGGGTGTAGCTCGGAGGTAGAATGCCCCTGGGTTCAATCCCCAGTACCACATATACACATACACATACACATACATACACACACACACACACACACAAAATATACATACATATACATTAAGAATATTTAGCTACATTTTAGCTGTTTAGCAAATGTGCATAAAGATGTACATCTACTTAATCCAATATTTTGTGAGGGAAAAGCCTATATAGTCACAATCAAATAATGAAACTTTTAGAACTAATGAACTATTATTAATGCTGAGAAGATATTATTGCATTTGCATATAATTCAAATTTGCATTTATTAATAAACCACTAAACTATATTTTTCTGTCTCTCTTTATTCCCTAGATCAACTTCTGGATATGCAAATACTTACATGAATGCTGCTAGGTTAATTTAAAAAAAATTTTATGAAAGAGCTATTCTGAAGAAACGATCTTGTTAGCCATGAAAGACGTTGAAAAAAGCACTAGCAATATCTCCCTTCTGTACTCCCACCATCGGCATGACACTACCACTGCCATCTGTGCCACCATGAGAACTCTGAATGAGCACAGTAACAAAAGTACAGACCTACAACTGTATTGTGTGCTACCATTTATAAAATGCTCTAACATTCATTGTCTTGCATAATTATCATGAATGGATGAAATGTGCATTCCTTGTTAGGTTACCTCAGCAAGCAAGCATCATTAGCCTCAAGTAGCTGACATCACTATACAAGTACATAGTAGCTAAGATAATTACAAGGGTTCCCTGGTATCTAGTTGAGTCACTTTTCTACTATGGTAGGATGAATTTTTAACTTCACCTATAGACAAAATACTACCTGATCTAGGGACAATAATTCACTATGTACTTGCAACAGCAATATATAATTTTAGAACACAGTGGTCACTAACTAAAGTATATAGTGTTTGATTAGCAGATTCAAAGTCAGAGTATAGACAGATACATGGAATATGTGCAAGGATCAACAAAATGCTGTACTCACAGATGGAGAGACAAATGCGCAAAAAAAAAAAAAAATGAAACTATGTGACACTACCCTAACCAGCTACGGTATGCTGAAATATAATAGGCACTAGAGCACTGACTAGAACTGACAGGCTACATAGCATATCAATTATAAAATATGCGTAGCTTGACAGAACTTAGGAAACAGTAAAAAGTATTCATTTTGCTAACAATTCAAGAACGCACTGACTGGGAGACCATAATTGGTAAAAAGAGATATATTCCAGCAATAAGACACATTTACCATAGTCTTCTATCTACTTAGACCTTCTCTAAAAGATCTACTATCAAATGTCTCTAAACTGAACAATAGAACTGCCTCATTATTTTCAAGTGAAATATATTTTTTCCTAGGAGTAAAAAGCAATGCCCACTCACTGTGAAAAAATTCAAATGCAGAAACACAGAACATACAAATGAAAGCCCCCCACAATCCCACTCCTCAGACACAACCACTGTACAGCTTGATTCATATTTTCCAGACTTTTTCCTATGTCTATGAAAATGTACATAATGAAATATAAACATTTTATATTCTAAATATACTTACGGTATATAAAATACCATGAAATATTAAGCATCTATTACATACTGTGGTCTCAATGTTTGTGTCCTCCTCCCCCACAAATTCGTTATGTTGAAACCTACTCCCCAGTGTGACAGTATTAGAACGTGGGGTCTTTGGGAGGTGATTAGGTCAGGAGAGTACTATTCAAAGATTAGTGCCCATATAAAAGAGACCCTAGAGAGCTAGCTCACCCTTCTACCATGTGAGAATGCCAATGCCACAGGGCACCTTGACCTTGGATTTACCCACACTGTGAGAAATAAATTTCTGTTGTTCACAAATTACCCAATCTAAGGTATTTTGTTATAGCAGTCTGAAAAACCATAAACTTTTAAATAGTAAACAGTATTAAATATTAACAATATATTTTAACTCCCAATGCATACTATTCTGCAACTTATTATTTTAGTATATTACAAAACCCATAAAACTTATTTTCATTTTGTTATTCCTATCCATTCATCCACATATTTTTCCTTTTTTAAAAATAAGAGGTTCAGAAAGCTTTTAAGTGTTAGCTAACAAAGTTGTGTTAAATTTGAAAACCAAATTTTTCATACAATGTGGAAGTAAAACTCATGACATTTTGAGTCTTTCAAGTTTTCTTGTCTTCAGACTCCTTCATATTTGCAACATGGGACATATTGTACATTTAGAATATAAGTTTGGAAGTAAACGAACAGGTGAAGGTGTTAGTTTCATTACAAGGAAATTTCGTTACAAGTTTAGCTAGTGGTAGAAATGCTGAGAGCAGTCACGTAGAAAATGAGATACAAGCCATGTGGCCAATATGTTAGGAAAAAAATGTTCCCTTTTTCTTGGCTCCTTTGGGAAAATAAAGATTTTTTTCTATATTTGTTTGGCACCATGGCAGACATTAAATATACTGTCTTAGTATAATGCTAGTTTTTTTTTTTTTTTTTTGCGGTACCGGAGATTGAACCCAGGGGTGTTCTACCTCCGAGCTACAACCCCGGCCCTATTTTTTATACTTTATTTTGAAACCGGGTCTCACGAAGTTGCAGAGGGCCTCACTAAGTAGCTGAGGCTGGCCGTGAACCCAGATCCTCCGGTCTCCGCCTCCCAAGTACTGGGATTATAAGCGTGCGCCACTATACCCGCCCATAATGCTAGTTTTTAAAATATTCTCAAGGTATTACGTGCTTTTCAAGAATCAATATCAATATTCAAAATTATTAGTCCATTATAAAAAGCTACTGAGAAATAATACCTATTCATAGATTTGTAAACTTTGCCTCTACATTTTAAATTACAGTACACTTTGACAGCAAAACAAATCCTACTCATTCATTCAGTTACTGAGTGCCTATTATGTGCCACAGACTATAAAGAAAATGAATAAGACAGGTCTGCCCTGGAGAAAATCACAGTGGAGTAAGTGAAAATATATAAACTAAGAACAGTGCATTGCAACAGACAAAAGTAGGGGAAAATGAATGAAAGGAGACCTCTTTTAACTAGCGAACACATGAAGAGGCTTCACAAATAAAGTGAAATCTGAACTGGGAAATGAACAATGAGGATTTTGCCTAGTGAAAATGAAGGTGAGGGAATTTTGGAGTTGCAATAAGAAATGTATACTATTTGGTCTTTGTCTCCATTTCCAGGTATAGAGCTACTAAATTCCCTGGAATTCCTGAGTGATAGGAGCATCTTTTATTATTTACAACAAGCCCCTTTCAACCATATCAGAGTATGCCAATGAGGTGACTCGTGGCGAGTTCCTAGATAGCTTCAGGTTGGGTACCTAAGCTGCCCATGGTGACGCACGCTTGTAATCCCAGTACTTGGGAGGCTGAGACAGGAGGATCCCGCTTTGCAGCCAGCCTCAGTTACTTAGTGAGATCCTGTTTCAAAATAAAGAATAAAAAATAGGGCTGGGGGTGTAGCTCGGAGGTAGAATGCCTCTGGGTTCAATCCCCAGTGCCAAAAAAAAAAAAAAAAGGATGGGTACCAATTGCTAGAGGAACTAACTGTGATTAAGAGGGTTGGAACCAGGGAATGGAAGAGGAGTTGGAGATTGAACTGATCATTCCTACAGAATGTAATCTCCATAAAAATCCTAAATGACAGAGAGCTTCCAGGTTGGTAACCAACAGGCGTTGTGAGGGTGGTGTGCCCAGAGAAGACATGGAAGTTCAATACCACCCCTAGCACCGTGTCTGACATGGGTCTTCCATTTGTTTTCCTGAGTTGTATCCTTTACAATAAAGTCACAAAACTAAGCAGACCATTTTCCTGAGTTCTGAGAGCCATTCTAGGAAATTATAGACCCTAAAGGGGAGGTGTGGGAACCCATAAATATATGGCCAAGTTAGACAGAATTTCAGGTAGCCTGCTACTGTGACTGGCCTATGAAGTCAGGAGAGTGTGTGGGGCTGAGCCTTTATTTAAACTTGTGCAGTCTGAAGCTAACTCTGGGTGGTTATGTGTGAGAACTGAATTAAATCGTAGGTCAAAACTAGTTGGTGTTGGAGAACTGGTTGGTGTGAGGGGGGAACATACATTTGGTGTCAGAAGTGCTAGGAGTGAAAAATATTTCAGAAGGGTGACTGTGTAGATAAAGGAAAATATGGAGAACAGGAGACTATCCAAACTGACACAAGGAAGTGGAATAAAGAGATTAACATTTATTAAATAGGAGCTACTGAACCTGGTATGGTGGTGCACGCCTGTAATCCCAGTACTTGGGAGGCTGAGACAGGAGGATCGCAGGTTTGAGACCAGCCTCAGCAATATAGTGAGACTCTCAGCAAACTTGCAAGACCCTGTTTCAAAAAAAAGGGGGTGTGGGTTTAGCTCAGAGGTAGAATGCTCCTGGGTTCAATCCCCAGTACCCCCACCACGGTACTGTGTGGTACCATTCATTCCATGTACCAACCACTTTATAAATGAGAATCTGAGATTTGAGAAAGTTAAATAACTTCCAAAGTTACTTACTTATTGCTAAAAGACAAAATTAACAAATCTAGTTTTGCAGATCTTAACTGGCTTTATTTGCAATTTTAGAATTGGGTAGCAGTCTGGATCCAAAATGGTTCAGAATGCTCCTGCTGCATCACATGTGCAGGTTATATTTATAACCAAAGAAAAGGAAGTGACATAACAGAAAACAGGGATAAGGTACAGAGACAGTCTGAATGGTTTGTGTCTATCTTATTGGAACATGATGAAACTAAGGGAAAACCTCAATAAACCCTCTGGGTTCACCTGCTTTTAGTTTACGTGCTTTTGTCACTGATTGTAGAGGTCACAAAGCTACTACACTCCCATCAGCTTTGCCACAGATACATCTCTGATGTATGGGGTCATGAGGATAACAGGTGCCTATATTGTTTTTCAGGAACTTGGAGGCTACTTTTGTCTAACTTAATCTGGTTAAAACCCCCAACCCTTCACTTGGGTCTGCTTAAGTGTCCAATGGGGGGCCTTTTGATGCCAGAGCAACAAAACTCCATCCTCCAATCATCTAAGCTGTCATTTTCTGAACATCAGTCCTATGAAGAGCCATGGAGTTTGATCACGCTGATTACTTCACTTTCTCCAGCCTCTGATCACCTTTCCCCATGCCTTTAGATCACCTGCTTCTTTACCTCATAAATACTCCTAAACCCTATACTTGGGGAGGCAGATATGAGTCTTGCATCTCCTGTCTCTCATGTTTGGCTGCCTTTTTTCTTTTGCAAAACTCATAGTTTTGGTGAATGTAGCAGCAAAACAGGCCAGGTTGGGTAACAATGGTTTCAACAGCTGGCCACTTGTGATTGAGACTCAGTTACTCCTTTATAAGAGTAGGTTAGTCTGTTTACACATCAAGTTAGGTTACAGTTCACTAAGAACACAGAAACCTTTAGGCCAAACTTAAAATATGTATAGAGACAGCTTTCAATCAAATGTAACATTATCCATATAGTTAATCTATGGCTGAATGCAAGATTCAGTTCTAATAATAATAGAGGTCTGTGATTCCAAAGTCCACTATCTCTCATACTATACATATATGGAAATAATGGAAAATGAAATTGGGAAAAAGGCTAGGTCTATAATATAAAGAATCTTAACTGTCAGACAAAGAAGTTGGTAGATGAGAAGGAATCATGGGAAAATTTTTTAAAAAAGAAGTAATAATCTAAGTGGTGTTTTAGATTAAACTGGCAACTACACATAAAATAGATTGATAAGAGACTAGGCACGGTTTGTAATCCCAGTTCTTGGGAGTCTGAAACAGGAGGATCCAGGTTCGCGGCCAGCCTCAGCTACTTAATGAGGCCCTTCGCAACTTAGTGAGACCCTGTTTCAAAATAAAGAATAAAAAATAGGACTGGGGGTGTAGCTTGGAGGTAGAATGCCCCTGGGTTCAATCCCCAGTACCACACACACACAAAAAAAAAAAAAAGCAGGAAAAGAAACCTGTCACAGCAGAGAATTTCCAAGAAAAAAAAAAGAGTACTTGCTGAGTTTCAAGTTGCTACAGTGAGTAAGGGGAGGTGTTAGTAGAACAGTGGAAGGGAACTTGGGGAGGGGTTTGGGGAGGTGAAAGGGGAGTCTTAATGAAGGAAATAGTTCAAATAATGCTATATTTACATGTCAAGTTAACAATACCAATTTCAATATTATGTACAGAGAGGGGAGGGAGTGGGGTGGGATCCGGAAGAAAGCACACTAAGTGCTGTGCGCATGTATGTTTCTATCACTCTGAACCTCATTATGATGTATAATTACAGTGCACCAATAATAATATTAATAAAGAATGAAGACTGAAAAAAAGTAGGCATATTTGGTCATTAGCTCACTGGTGACCATTATGAGATGATATATTGCCACTGAGTTTGTAACTCTACACCCTGCAAATATTATCTCTGCTTGTTAATAATTGCCTATCTCAGCCGGACATGGTGGCGCACACTTGTAATCCCAGTACTCAGGAGGCTGAGACAGGAGGATCCAGGTTCCCGACCAGCCTCAGCCACTTAGTGAGGCCCTCTGCAACTTAGTGAGACCCAGTTTCAAAATAACGAATAAAAAAAATAGGGCTGGGGGTGTAACTCGGAGGTAGAATGCCCCTGGGTTCAATCCCCAGTACCGCCAAATAAAATAAAATAATTGCCTATCTCTCATTTTCTGAAGAACTTTTCTTGTATTTTCTAATAGGATTCATCACAAAGTATAGCATAGCATGGTTGTGTTTTTAATTCCCCTTTAGACAGTACCTTCTTCCTCAAATGCTTAGAGAAGAGACCTGTTATTTCTTGAATGAAGGACCAAATAATGGATAAAGAAGCAAAGAGAAAATGTCATACTATTTAAGGTTTAGTTTACTAATAGCAAAGCTGGACATTCATTTATTTATTATTTATTTATTTATTTATTTATTTATTTATTTATTTTTGTGGTACTGGGGATTGAATCCAGGGGCATTCTACCTCTGAGCTATACCTCCAGTCCTATTTTTTAATTTTTATTTTGAGATAGGGTCTCATTAGGTTGATGAGAGTCTCACTACTTGCTGAGGCTGTCCTTGAACCTGTGATCCTCCTGTCTCAGCCTCCTAAGTACTGGGATTATAGGCATGTGCCACCAAGCACAGCTCACGTTTTAAAAACCCTCATGTTTAATAAAAAGCAAATCTATTTTAAAATGGCTGAATACAGACAGGGGCAAAAAAGATGATATTGCCTGTTTCGAGATGGCAGACTAAGAAATGGCTATTTTTTTCCTCCTCCAATCAAATCCTGGAACAGAAAATTATATTAATTCATTCACCAATTAATTAATGACCACACAAGAACAAAAATATCTGTTGGGCTAGAAACTGGGAATATTTTGTGATATATAACAGATTAAATCAAATTAAAAAGGAAAGTCATAGGCTAAGATCAACATGGACCTTAAGAGGTAATATAGACACAAAAAAAACAACAACAGAACTACCAGCATTCCCTGCCCAAAGGTTTATATAGGAACAGGAAAGAGCCAACAGATAATCAACAGCATTATTAGTTGGAGTATCACTGTGGGTGCAGCCAAGTCCAATCAGGATGGGTTCATTCCCTGCACAACACACCCCTGGGCAGTGACAGAGGATTTGTCTCCAGAAGTGAGTGATGTGTATTAGATCTTAGAAAGGCAGGGCAATGTCCTGGGCTACCTAGAAGGAAAGGGAAGCATTCATTCTCAGTAGCTCAAGTACCAGGACATCTAGCCCAGAAATACTTTTTACTTATTCCCTTACTTGCATTGAAAATCCTGGATGAAAACTTCAATGGCAGGTCTTAGCCCTTTCCCCAATGAGGCTGCATAAACAGAGGCAGGAAAAAGACTAACAAGACATTTCAATGATAAAGATGCATATAGAAATAAGAATGAGGAAACTCTTGAGGAATGTGGATTCCATTTAAGACAGAAAACGAGTTTAACAAACGAAGAAAACACTTGAAGAAACAAAGCTAAAATATATTTGGAACAGGACTTTAAAATAAGTATCTTTGGCTTTTGCTTCTAGTCATGATATAGTAAAATGAACTAGGTTTACCTTTCATTTAGAACAACTAGAAAACTGGTATACACACACACACACACACACACACACACACACACACACACACACACACACGGCACCTTATGGACCTAACAAGGATAGGGAGCTCACACAGAAAGGTCTTCAGAAGTCTTACTCAGAGACCTCTTTCTAAAAGCAGAAAAGGTATTTATCCAAAGGGGAAAACAAATCATTCTCTGTGTGGACCATGGTTTTCCCATTCTTATCCCAAGCAGGAAATCTATCCCTCTTACCACCTTAATTAGCAGATAAAATCTACCTCTGGTTTTCTCCTTTCACAAAGCATTAGCTTCTTTGAATTAATTCAATCGTACAGAAATTCCTTAATACAATAATTTACTCAATAGAAATTTGTCTTGAAGAAAACCAGGGGACAAATCAAAACCAACTGCCAGGGTCCTCGCATTAATAAAATTTGGCTGGGTATGGTTATGGTCAAGCCCTGGACAGCTGGTGTGGCTCTCTCCTTTACTGTAGCCGCCCTACAGCTGCCAGAATGGGAATAGCTCACTGCTCACAGTACAGAATGTCAGCTTTGAACCAAACTACAGGCAGGCAGCCAACAATCAGCAGGAGATAGATGAAATTTAAAACAGAATTTAACAGGGAAACAGGACTACTTTTCAGAAACCTACTCAATTAAGGCCTATTATGCTTATATTTCCAAATATACTAGATTTAAGAATAATTTATTATTCTTAAATTATTCTTGCAAATCTATTCCATTCATCAAATGTATGTCCAGAGATTCAACTTTATTTCTGAGATTTACACATATCAACTTTTCAGACCTAGAAAATTGACTATGAATTCCTCTAGTGCAGTGGCCAAGTCATTCCTTTCTTTTTCTTTTAAATCCCCAGTACTAGTGGTAGTGCTAAGCACATAGCACTTATTAAACACATACAACTCTGATTTCTGCTCCTTGATAGGTCGAGGGAGACACCACCTGAGGTTCAGAAATGGTACGTGACCTGCCCAAGGATGTTTATATTAGAAGTTGATGGCAGAACTAGGATTAGCATACAGACCTTACTCCTGAGTTTTCTTTTACTGTCTGACCCAATTTAAACAAAGGCAGGAGGGAGAGCAATAACAACTGTTTGAATCATGAATCATGCCGGCTCTTTCATGTAGTTACTAGGTTCTGTAAAAGTTAACTGGAAAGATTTACATATAATCCAATTAGATCTGACATCTTGAAAGATAACTTCATCACACACACCTAATAAAAATTCAAAAGGAAAGATCCTAAATGTTATATGCAAGGAGAGTTTAATTTTATCTTTGGGAATTCACCATTTGCATACCCCTTCTAAAGTACACATCAATTTAATATCTTTCCACATTGACATCTACCATCTTCAGATGTGTGAAAGTGTTTGCCTATGCATCTGCACAGCAGATTATGTTCAGTCAATAAAACCCATACAACATGTGCCTGGGGTGTGACTGGAAAGGAAGATGGGGTGAATCATTCTATCAATTTCATACTAACTTCTGATTTTATACAGAAGGCAATGGGAAGCTACAGAAATATTCTAAGCAGAAAAATGGCAAGGGTCAGATCTGTAATATAGAGGGATCACTGGACTGTTACAAGGAAAACAGATTAGAAGAGGGACTAGTATGAAGGCACAGAGGCCTTAGGCTATTGAAATAATTAAAGTAAGAAATTATGAAGGTCTGACCTAAAGCGGTGGTGGAAGAAACTGGGGAAGTGAGTTTAAAGTTAAGCGGAATTGCAGTTAGAACCTGGTTAATAATAAGTTAAAACAAACAAACAAACACACTATATTGGTCACTTAAAAGTGAGTAAAATCTTTAAAACTCATAGTAGAAATCAAATGAACTACTTTCCCAACATTATCTTCAGGTTGTAAAGATAATAACCAACAGCTACAAAAACTGTCCCTTAGGTTCTTTCAGTAACCAAGTGTCTAAAGGTATTTGGACTTAAACAAAGCCCTTTTTCAATTATCACAGCTGGCATCCTAATATGTTACCATTGAAAGGGAAAGACAGGAAATGAATCAATAAACCTCAAGCACATGCTCAGCCTGGAAAGACACAGCATATCAAGGAGCAGAAATCTGAAAACAAAGGCCCTGAGTAATTTAATTACCAGGCCGGAATCTGCTGACTGCCGGTTTAATTGTTTGAACAGTGCCCAAATTGTCTGAGGAGGTGACTACCCTATGATTTTTGCACCATTTACTGCATGTAACCACATAGACAAATATGAAAAATAGTTCTAAAGAATGTTTAGGACTCTTGAATAACTTTCATTAATCATATCTATGATTCCAAAGGAAAAATTTAAAAGTCAAAATGTTATCATTTTATAAATAACCCAAGGTTCTTTTTAGCAAATTCATTTGCCATTACATATTCTGTGCTGCCAGACCAAGAAAATAATATTCTTCAGAGATGAGCACCCACAGTTATGTAAGAACTGGAAAACAAAAGTTACCCAGATTAAATGTACATGTTCTTATTTACCATGATATTCTGGAAAGGTTATTCTAAGGGAGGTGTGGGAGTTGGAAGAAAGAAAGTAACTGTAGGGTGGTAACTATCAGAAAGTACTCAAAAACTGCTCAGTACACTGGAGGAAGCCAACTTTCTCCCTGATTCAGTTAGTATTTCCTCATTCATGTTTATCTCCTAAAGAGTAAACACTCCTTTCAAAAACTGAACAAAGAAGGATCTCAAACTACTTAACCTGTCAGTGTTCTCCTGTTGGCTTCACTGAGTAAATAAGGTCTATAAGGTCAAAGTAGACTATTACACCATTCATCAGGTGTTTATAAAATGCTTTGTATTGTGCTATGTCCTCAGAAGAAGCTTAGAATTGATTAGCAAAAAAAGAAAGATACGTAGACTTTAAATAACAATGACAGGCAGTATGTAGATAAATTCTAAAATGAGAGCCAGGCGTGATGGTGCATGCTTGTAATTCCAGTACTTGGGAGGCTGAGACAGGAGGATCACAGGTTCATGGCCAGCCTCAGCTACTTAGTAAGGCCCTCCGTAACTTAGTGAGACCCTGTTTCAAAATAAAGAATAAAAAACAGGGCTGGGGGTTAGCTCAGAGGTAGAACGCCCCTGTGTTCAATCCCTGGTAACACACACACACACACACACACACACACACACACAC